>ABLG01000180.1:0-102544 GCA_000172435.1 Meloidogyne hapla | reverse complement strand
GATGTTTGCGAAAGTTATGCGAAAGTTATGCGAAAGTTATACGAAAGTTATACGAAAGTTATGCGAAAGTTATGCGAAAGTTATGCGAAAGTTATGCGAAAGTTATACGAAAGTTATGCGAAAGTTATACGAAAGTTATGCGAAAGTTATACGAAATTATCGCGAAACTATGCGAAAGTTATGCGAAAGTTATGCGAAAGTTATGCGAAAGTTATACGAAAGTTATACGAAAGTTATGCGAAAGTTATACGAAAGTTATACGAAAGTTATACGAAAGTTATGCGAAAGTTATGCGAAAGTTATGCGAAAGTTATACGAAAGTTATACGAAAGTTATGCGAAAGTTATGCGAAAGTTATGCGAAAGTTATGCGAAAGTTATACGAAAGTTATGCGAAAGTTATACGAAAGTTATACGAAAGTTATACGAAAGTTATGCGAAAGTTATGCGAAAGTTATGCGAAAGTTATACGAAAGTTATACGAAAGTTATGCGAAAGTTATACGAAAGTTATGCGAAAGTTATACGAAAGTTATACGAAAGTTATGCGAAAGTTATGCGAAAGTTATGCGAAAGTTATACGAAAGTTATACGAAAGTTATGCGAAAGTTATACGAAAGTTATGCGAAAGTTATACGAAAGTTATGCGAAAGTTATGCGAAAGTTATACGAAAGTTATACGAAAGTTATGCGAAAGTTATGCGAAAGTTATGCGAAGGTTATGCGAAGGTTATGCGAAAGTTATACGAAAGTTATGCGAAAGTTATACGAAAGTTATGCGAAAGTTATACGAAATTATCGCGAAACTATGCGAAAGTTATGCGAACATTATTTTTGTTTATACCAATTATTATTATTATACACCTTTAGATTAATTAATAAAACACAATATATAAATATAATACATATATAAATAAATTATAATACATATATAAATAAATTATAAGTTCTCTTGTGAGTCAAACAGATTCAGATCCAAGTTCGGTTATATGTGTATATTTGATTTTTTTAATTTTTTTAAATTTAGCTCCAATAAAAACAACAAAGGAAAGTAATCCCCAAACATTTCTTCCTCTTCTTCTTCCCCTTCGGAATGAAACAGCAACATCTTTAAATCATCAAAAACTTTTAAATATTTTTTGTATTCATCCAATTAGTGGTTCAGCTATTTTATATAGACATTTGACTAATATTTTACCTTTGTGGGCAAGTGCTGTTGGCGTTCAATTTGCTTCTGAAGCTGAATCTTCGACATCAAGTTTAGTGGAATTGGCTGAATATTATGCAGAAAAGGTGAGGGAATAGTAAATCTTCTGAACGAAATGTTCTAAACCTTCCGGATCTTTAGGGGTTTACCTTCTCATAATTTTAACAAAACTGCTCGAATAATATACTGCTTGAAAATAATTCAGACTAAAATGGATAAATTGCGAGATAATCTAAACTTCAAGATAGTTCTCTCATTACTAGATACAAGATTACATGTCGTCCAAAAGCGACAAAAGAGAATCTTTACTATTACTTGGCCACTCTTTGGGAGGTGTTCTCGCCCATGAAATTGCTCTTATTTTCAATCATAAACATTTGCGAGTTCCCCTAGTTGTAATGTTTGACTCTTGGGCTGTTGGACAAGAATTAATTTGGCCAGAAAAAGCTAAACAATTTGTTTTAGTTAATTTGTTCAAGATTTTATCCATTTATCATTTAAATAATCTTAGGATCGTTTCCATCATTTCGCACCAAATCAACTTAATTCTCTCGCTAATGGAGCAGAAAAATTGGCAGGCTTTTTGCGTAAACATCACTTCACTTCTAATATTGAACATTCTCCAGAAATTTGGCTTTTTACTGCTGAGGAGAAAACAAAATTAATGTTTAGGTGATTTTTAAATCCTACATTTAATTTACATAGGTATACATATGTATTTGTTTTTAATTTTGATTAAGAAACCCATCGATTCTTAGAAGCATAGTTTGAAGAGTGAGGAAGGTCTCCTTTTGCTCAAGTTTGAGATTTAGTAGTGGGAGTGGGATTAGAATTCTTAAGGATTGCTAGCATATCCTTAAGAATTTTTTCCGTTGTATTTCTTTAGAAAATGGATTTCTTTACTTTTCTAATCAAACGAAAGAGCTACATAAATACAATTGTTAGAACGGAGCTTTCTCCTTAGACGGGCCTCTATTGGATACTCGATTTAATTTGACAATTCAGTGATTGTATTGACGACTCATTAGATGGAGGATGGGCTTGTCTAACTAAACAGTTGAATATGATTAAATGTGGGGGTGTTGATCACGATAGTATTCTCGATTTAAACTGTCTCAGAAAGCATCAAAAAATATTAGAGGAATTATGTGAAAGAGTGATTGAATTAAACGATTGATAATTTCAAAAATGATAAATAATTCTTAGTAATCAATTATGCTAAAAAGATAAAATTATGCTAAAAAGAGATTAACAGGCAGGAATGTCAAAGATTATGAAACTAATGAATACAGAGGCAAAAGATGCCTTTTTTTAAGTGATTGAGTTTAAAAATTTTTGTTATAAACATGAGTTAAATATGTAAAGATGGATTAGAATGGAAAAAGTTGGATTAGAATAATACTGGCTTTTATACTTTCTTGCCCTTTGCCTGCTTATATAGTAGGCGATCTCGGCGAAAAGTTTTATTATTTAGGCCGTTGAAAATCAACTCACTTTATGGCCCATCAACTCAACTGCTCATCATCCAACGTCTACAAAAACTTGGCTCTGTCAAAATGGCCGACTGGTTGGTGTACAGGAATTTTCTTGAGCAGGCTGATCTCAACACCTTCGTGCACGAACGTATGGCAGGGTGGCACATTGATCCACGTTGTCGCGCAGTTACTCGGGAAGTTGGGACTGTTCTTCATCGTACTGCATACTATACGTAAGCTCATTTTTAAATTAATATTTTTAATCTTTTTGAGTAATTTTTATCTATTTCAGCTGTTCACAGGACATCCTTGGTTGTACTGCTCGTCTCAAGATCGTCACTGAAACTTCAACTACTGCATCGCGGGAGTTCATCATTGGCACAGTTCTGATTGGTCGCGGTGGACATACGAATCATCCGCCATTCGAAATGGGGCGCATGGAGGCCTTTATTGATGGCAGGCAGGTCTGATGTTAGGCTCTGACTGAAAGGATAAAAGAACATTTGTGATTATAAAACTTGATGCTTGTACATATGTATTATTTCTTGTATCTATTTCTCTGTATTTCATAGTTGTTAGAAGTGGAGCTTGGTCCACTCCAAGAAATACGGACTAACCGAATAAAACTTGTATTTTTTTGTTTGACAAAGCCTAAATGAGTCTTTTTGTCTTATTGAGCAATAAGTTTAATAAAAATAAAAGTTTAACTCTTAAAAGCCAATAAGAATTTAATAAGCTAAAGCTTATTAAAAACTAAACTTGTCTCTCTCGCAATTCTTAATTTCTTGAGATCAATCACCCTTTGAAATTTGGGTTGATTTTTATATTTTTAATTTCCCCAGAGTTGAACGAGAATTTTCTTCATTCATCTTTCTCTCGTTTAGAATGGAGTCTCATTCAAATTAATTTTTAATAATTAATTTTGACATCAGTAAACCCTTGGTGATTAGAAAATTTTGATTCAATATTTCAAAATCTTTTCAAACAAGTCTTTTTCTCTTTCGCATAAAATTAAGAGAAGTAAGAATAAACTTCTTTTGTTCTTGTTTCCATAGCAATTTTTTTACTCATTTACAATTCGAGAAAGCCTTTTATAATACATTTTACATACACACAAAAAACAAATCTATTTTTAATAAATTATTCAATCTTTGTTCAAATAAAAGGCTATTAAAAATTTTAAATTAATTTATTGACTCAAAATTAATTTAAAAATCAATAAACATTAAAATAAAATCAAAAAGACTACGAGAAATAAAAGAATATTAAAGAAAACAATGGGAGGATGTTGTGGCTGTCTAAAGATGGTTTTGGATAACGAGACAGCCGATATTAGAATAAATGGTGAGACTAGCAAATAAATATTTATAAAATTTCTTTGAGGTATTTAAATGCAATAAATAAATAAATTAACAATAATAAATTAAATTAATTTAAAGTCCTAAAGTATTTTTTAATTGAAATCCATTTCAATACAAAACCGAGTTACTAAATTCTTAATCCCTTCTAAATCACTCTTACAGGAATAAGTGGGAGACAAACAAAGAAATTCAATTTCCTCTCATTTTCGGAAGGCTAAAGACGACAGAGATAAAGATGGAAAATAATGATGGAAATTTGTTGCACAAAGGTTCCAGAAAATCTGCTGCTTTTTAGATTTTCTAAAATATCTTCTTGATAAAAGATTTAAGAATTTAAAAATAATTTTTAAATTTATTCTGCATTTTAATTTAATTTTATTAAAAAATTATCTTTCAGTTATTGAGCCAACAAATATTCCACAAGATTTAGTTTCTGCTGTTTCAAATGTCCCTTATGGAACAAGACTTAGCGTGCCGAGAAATTCACTCAAAAACAATAATATTTAATTTTATATCGAATTTTTACTCTTAAAAAAATTAAAGTTTAATTATTTACCTCAAATTTACCCTCAACTATTTATAGAAATTTAATAAGATTTTTAATAAAATTTTGAAATTTTTTAATAAATTAATTTATACGTTGCAAATTATTTAATAAATCCTTTTTTTCGTCTATTTTCAAGTCCCCTTTTGAGGGCTTTTATTAGAGAGATATTTATTTTATTATAAGATTAGCCTAATTTAGTTACCTAAATATTTGACAGTATTTAATGTTTCTGTTCCGAGTTACTGTATTTTATTTATTTTTGGCATTATGTATTTTTTATTTATTCTTTTTGGCATTACGTTTTTTTTTGTTTGACCAGCTGAATTTTTTCTCTTTGTCGGCCTTGTTTTTTTTTTTATTTTTTTTTGTTTTGTTTGAATTTCTTTTGAATTTCTTTTGAAAATCCGAAGCCCTTTCTTGGCAATTTTTAGAGTTATGTCCGTTTCGTGTCAGTTTCCGTTCTCGCTTAATTAATTCAAAAATCGATTTTTCCCAGCATTTCAGTTAATATTAAAATAAATGTCGTCATTAATTCTTGAAGCTTCTGAACACAAAGAAAAGGGAAATAAATATTATCAACAAGGCAGATATGAAGTATTTTTAAAAATAAAAATTTTAAATTAATTTTAATTTTTAAGGATGCTCTTGCACATTATAATCGAGCTATTATAAAGGCTATTTTTTAATCTAAGAAAATTTTAAAAATTTTAATTTTTCAGGATTCGTCAGAACCAACATATTTTACTAACAGAGCCCTGTGTAATTTAAATTTGCAAAGGTGGGAGTCGGCAGCTGAGGATTGCAGAAGGGTTATTTTTAAATAAATTTTTTTTTAAAATTCGATAAAAAATAATTTTAGGCCTTAGATTTGGACAAGAAGAATATTAAAGCAAATTATTATTTGGGAAAAGTTTATATGCAATTGGGACAGTATGATGAGGTTATTTTTAGTTATTTTATATTTTTTACAAATTTGAGTAGCATTCTAAAAGTCAGCCAAAAAAAGGCATTGGGAATTTATAAATAATGGTTTTTGGGTTTTTAAGGCAGAGAAAATTTAATTCGAACGCCTTTGTGATGTCATACAGCTCCTCTACTCATGTTCAGTCAAATCACGATCTCGTTGAGAAAAATAATTTTTTAAGGGTAAAAGAAGTTGTTAGAAAGAAACAATTCTTTTTTCGACTAAAATTCAAAATTTCTCGATAATTCGGTGAAAGGGTTTAAAATCACTAACCTATGAGACCAAAACTCTTATTTTTCTTAATTTTACGAAATTTGCTTCTAATGCTTCCATCCATATTCCAAAAAAATTTTTTTTCTATTTTTACTCTTAATTAATTTAAAATAAACTTTTCTAGGCAGCCAAAGTATTAACAAGGGCTCATGAATATGAAATAAAACAACGACATTCTTATGGAGATGAAATTACTCAATTATTGAGACAAGCAAAAAGAGAAAAGTTTAGAAAAGAAGAAGATGCTAGAATTAATCAAGAAATTGAATTACAAAGTTATTTAAATTTGTTAATCGATGATGATGTGAAAAATAAAATTGAACAATTACAGGTTTTTTTTAAAATTAGGGGAGATCGTTAGGGACAGAAATTCTAGTGGACATGACTTTTCTCTGAATACTAGTTAAGTCTGGTATAAGATGTAATTTTTCGAAAGAAAAACATTTAATTGTAAGAGAGGTTTTTTTTGTAAAAAGAGTTTAGACAGAACAAATCTTTTCTAGACTAAAAATCAAAGTTTTTCGCTGGTCTATTGAAAGGCCCAGTTGACCAAATCTCTTAGGAAAATTGACTTGGAATTAACTTGGATTATTAAAATTTAATCTTTGTTTGTGGGAAATTCGACAAGTAAGATGATAGGTTTGGTTAAGCCTTTGATTTTAAAAGGAGATATTAGACACAATTAGATATAAATCATAAATTTAAGTCCCAAACACAGATCCATAAAAAATTCCTAAAATAATCAGAAAAATTCTTTGACTCTGAAAATATTCAAAACTCTTTCGCATGCCTTTATAAAAATTTTTCTCAAAGATTTCAGAAAAATTATATTTTCAATAAAATCTACATTTTAAGATTAAATCGGATGACGAGTCATTAGAAGAAAAAATTGATGAAATCAAGACAAATGCAGATTCTAATAAAGAACAACTAAACAATTTATTTTCACAAGTAATTTTTTAAAGATTTATTTTGATTTTTAAAATTTAATTTTTTAGGTCGATGAGCGTCGAAAAAGACGAGAAATCCCAGACTTTCTTTGTGGCAAAATTAGTTTTGAACTTCTCAAAGATCCTGTGATTACTCCAAGTGGAATAACTTATGACAGAAATGATATTTTGACGCATCTCCATAGAGTTGGACATTTTGATCCTGTCACACGTGTTCCGTAAGAATTTTTAAATTTAATAGGTTTAAGTCGATTTTTTGAGATGGAATTAAAAGCAGGATGAAGATTAAGGTTAAAAGCGATTTTTCGGTCAGTATTATCGAAAAATTTTTGGAGGAAAAAATCCTAGAAAAATTTTTTTACTATTCGCGAGAAAGAAAACTTTTTGTCTCCCTAGTTTTTTTTTCAACTTTTCTGGCTTCTCCGCGGATTTTTCGGACTACTTGGAGTTTGATGGGATAGTCCTTTCAATGGCTTTTTATTATTAAGGATTCCCACTTGAAATCGATATTATTTCTGTCCACAAAATCCACCCATTTTTTAAAGATTAACGGCCGACCAACTTATTCCAAATCTTGCAATGCGAGAAGTTGTTGAACACTTTGAGAAGGAAAATGAATGGGCGATTGATGCATGACGACTTATAAATACATATTTATGAAAATTAAAATCTGTATAATTTTATTTTTTTTTCTTTTGATTTATAACATTTCTTTAATTATTAAAATATTTTTAAATTAATTTTGGGTGGACAGGGGGTTAGTGATTATGAGACTTTGCTAGTGAAGGCAGTAGACGATCCATTGAATTTAAAAATACCGAATACTTCGATAATTCTAATAAGCTTGACACAATCAGAAACATGAACTCAAGGACCTTTTGTTGATTAACCCCAAAATTGCTTTCCCATGGGACGGAAAGAAAATAATAAGGGAGAAACTGTTCCAACTACTTTCCAAACGACATGGGTTTATTTATTTAATTTTTTAAAAGCCTTATAAGATTAAAAAAATTACAAATTGATTTAATAAAAATACAAAATATCAGGTATGAAGAAATTATGTCGATTAGTAGATCTTACGAAATTACTTCTCAATGTGCCTTGTTAATTGATGCATTCGCTCCAAACGCTTGGATACATAAATGGCAACTCCAATCAGTCTCGGGTGGCACGAGCAATGGCGGTTTTAGGCAGTAAAGGTGGAAGCCACGGTCACAGTCGTCACTAAAAAAATTCTTTTTAAAAATTTTTCTTTTCTTAAGAGCTACCCAAAGGGCCATTTAAAGTTTAAACCCCCAAAATTAATTCCACAATTTAAAAAAAAATAAAAGAAACCAAAAAAGCAGTTGATGATCATTCTCTGATGTTCCACAAATGCTACAGGCCTTGCATTCAATACATTGCCAGCCATATCTTTAAAGATTCAAAATCTTTAAAAATTCTTTATCAAATAGTAAATAAACCTTTTAGTAGATATCAACATATTTTTAGTAAATTTAAGGCAAGTTGGGTGACCAGAGCGACCACAATCTTAAAAAATATTTTAAAAATTATTAAAAAAGATAAAACCATGGCATGAAACCAACTCTTCAGGCTTTCCATCCGCATTTTTATTTAAATCGCCAAGGCAAAAATCGCAATAATCCGAAGCTTGTACTTTCGAAGATATCACTAAAAAATATTTTTAATAATAAAAATAGTTCAAAACATTGACAGAAATGCCTAAATATCTATTTTTTGCTTGAGTAAAATTTAATTAAAATTTCATTTTTGATCAAAAAAAATTTCCAAAAAATTGTTTTTGTTGTCGAAAATTTTCTCTAAATATAAGCAATCTGTCAATGTATGAAATAACAAACAAAAACAATTTTTAAAAATAAATAAAAATTTAAAGAAAATATTTATTCGATAAAAGTCAGATTGAAAGACTGCTTATTTATTAGAGAACAACAAATATAAATATATTGCATTTAAGTTTATTCTCATTAAAAATGGCAAAATAAGCTATAGAAATATGTCACTAATTTTAACTCAAGCATAAAAAGGGGGCTGCCTTATTTAAAAAAAACAAAAAAGAATTTTTATATAAATAACTATTTTTTAATAAGATATTTTTAAGTATTAAAAGGGACTAGGGAAGCTAATAAATTGAAGTGTTAGTAAAGGGCGTACTCGGACTTGGCGGCACTTCGTTTTTTGCTGCTGCCATTTCTGCCTGATGAGTGTGTATTCGGTGATAGGTTAAACCTGGCCTGGATTTGTACTTTGCTCCACAGACTAAAAAATTAATTTAAGAATTTTTGGCAAGATTGGGGCCTAGATTCTCTTTTCGCACTAAAATCTGCCTGCCATGAGCATGACCCTTGGATGCTCCCTCACTTTTGAGGAACCCTTGTTGTACCCAATTTTCCCAATTAAAAAATTAAAATGAAAAGAAAACCAACATTGACAAACAAATGGGCGAATATCAGGAGGAGGCGCAGGTGCAGATCTTCCAAAATCTTCATTTGCCCCATTAGAAGAAGAAGCCATATAACCACCAGGGGAGTCGATTTGTTCGCTACCTTTACCAATTCTTAAAACAACTGGAGTAGAGCCACCAGAACCACCAACGTTTGAAGCCGCAAATCTTTTAGGTGGTCGACCAAGAAGAGGACGCCCTCCAACAACAGCACCGCCACCTCTTTTACGTTGTTTTGGCTTGTTGGAGCCCCAGTCATCTTCATCAGACTGTTCATTAAGTTCGGGCTCATCTAAATCGTAATCGTTCAAGTCTACATCGTTGTCCTAAATTTAAATTTTTTTAAATAAAAAATTAAAAATTCACAAACATAAATTTTTGTGCCTCCATTTCCTCCCATATAGGACATGTTTGAACGGACTGACATATTGCCATATAATTGTTGCACTTGATCATTTGATGCCGAATCTGCATTTGAAAGTGAAGATAGTTGAGACGGGTCTTTCGAATTAAGAACATCCCTCAAAGTTGGATTATTTTTCATAAAGTAATTTGTTTCAACAGCAGCTGAGGGTGTATTTTTAGGTCGAACCCATCGTTGGGGGGTATAAACATAGACCTATGGAAAAGAAAAAATAGAAGAGAAACAATATTTTAAAAATAAACCTGCATAGGGTTTTGTGACCGACATCGTTCCGAAGCAGTTCGAAAGAGATGCTCAGTAGGTCTAAATTCAATAATAAAGTAAAAACAAATATTAAATAAATACCGATGCATAACTCCAGTCTGTTGATCAAAAACAGCAGTTTGTGAACGTGTTCTTCCACCCATTACTCGGCTGTTCCATTTTGAGCAGTTTTTAAGCATTTCAATATAGGTGGCATCAGAAATCATTTTTTCGGCCCTGAAAAGAAAAAAATTAAAATGTACAAAAAAATAGAAAAAACAAAAAAATTTCAAAAATTTCCGAGCCCTTTGTTAATATTTTGGTGAAATGAAATTTTTGTTCGGTTAGTCTAAATGAAAATACACTTCGCCAAAAAAATAAATTAATAAAATTAAAAATTTAAAAATAATTTTTCAAGCTTCCTTGTTTTTTTTAAATTTTTAAAATTAGCTTTTAAATTTTTCTTTTAATTTTTTCTTTTTCAGATGAGTCTAAATAATTCTAATTTAACGGAAGACCAACAGTGGTTTGATAATGTTGAGAATTTTCGTCCGCTTCGTGGAGGAAGACGTGGAGATACCTTAAATAAAGTGATTACCTCAATTTCTAAGGTTTAATTAACTTAATTATTTAAATAATTAGATTTAACATGATTAGATATCAGTAGAAGAAGCAGAAAAGAAATTCCAAAAAGAACTTTCTGAAGCTTCTCAACACGATGACCCTTTAGCTTTAATGTGTGGTTATGTCAGTTGGTTTGAAGAACACTTCCCTTCTGGCAAACGAAAATTCTTTTATCCAATTCTGTACAAAATTTGTGTTACTTATTGCAATATGGACATTTACAAAAATGATGAACGTCTTTTAAAAATATGGCTTAAATTGGCAGAGAATTTCCCAGAAAGTAGTCTTGCTATAATGGAATTTGCTTACCTTAAAGGATCTTGTCGCAATTTGGCTAAATTTTATATTTGTTGGAGCGAATTGTATCAGTCTATTGGTTTGATTTAAATTCTTTGAGTTTTTAAACTTTTGTTTAATTTTTCGAGAATTGGTTTTTATGAGGTTTGGATGAGGATTCGAGGCGCATTAGTTATTTTTATTTGTTAGGGCTCTAATCCCAAGGAATTCTCCAGGTTAAAAAACAGGGAATATGATTTTTGAAAATAAATGGTTCTTGGAGGGTTCTACGTGAAATTCAATGGGGCTTTCGGGAAGACTTCCTGACTTCAAATTTTTTAAAGTTAATTTTAGGTCTCGGATTAGGCATTAACCCATTTTTAATTTTAGAATAAAAAATTAATTTTATCTTTAGAGTGCTGGAATAAAGCACGTGAAAAACTACAACTCGCCTTAAAAATGAACGCAGTCCCATTAGATTTAATTCACAAAGCTAGTGATGAAATTGAATCAAATATTATGTCTATATGCAAACAAAATCCAGAGGATTCATTAGATAATGAGGATTTTGATGATACTGTCGAATCTGCTAGAGCAACATTTTCAAGACTTCGAGGAATTGGACGTTTACATTTTGCACCAATTATAAGATTGCCTCAAGGACCGCCTGGAGTTTTAAGGTTTTTTTGATATTAGGGGATTGGTTGGGTCCATTTAGTATTTTTTAGATTTTTTTTTTCGAAAATTTTGGGTTTCTTTGGAATTTTTATATTTTTGAAATTTTTAATTAATTTTTCCTTATTTTTATAAATAAATTGATTTAGAGGCCCCCCTCTGTCGCTAAAACGACTTTTAAATTTATTTAAGATTTAATTAAATTAAAATATTAAAAATTAATCTTTGTTTTGCGACACCCTCCAACGAAAAATTTTTCTTGCTATCCTGACAATTTTTCACTTTAAGATAAACACAAATTGTTCAATAATTCTATATTTTAATTTTTAAAATATTTTTTTTATTAATTTAAGTGTCAATAAGAAGTCAAAGACTGACAGATTTGAAATATTCTCTGATGACCATAAATTTGATGATCAAAGCTCTTCTACTATGTTCAAAACTCCAATTGCACCGCCAAAACAATTTATTAAAAAATCAAAAATTAGCGAGTCTTTAATTAACGATTTGGATTTTCAGGTTTTTTTTTCTTGACTTATTGAGTGGGGATTTTTTTCTAAATTTTCTTCCTTTTCCAAAGTAGTATTATCCAATGGTTTCTTTTTGAAAATTTATTTATTTACTTATTAACTGGGAAGTCTGCCAAATTTTCTTCTCTTTTTTAGACATTATAAAAAAATAATTTTATCTGACCAGGACCTTGGTTTGAAAGGACAAAACGCCTTTGATTTAAAAAAAATTCCTAAGAATTTTAGAATTTTACGGATTTTTTTAAAAAGTTTTTGGAGTAAAAACAAAAAAACATAAAAGTCAGTGAATTGTCCTTTCCATTAAAATATTTTTTGAAAATTTTTTTTAACAACCCTCTCAATTTTAAGGCTCTTTTTGGAATGCCTCAAGAACATTTTGATTTACAAATAACAAATGAAGAAAATCATCCACAAACTCCATATTTAAA
This sequence comes from Meloidogyne hapla, assembly GCA_000172435.1. NCBI lineage: Eukaryota > Metazoa > Nematoda > Chromadorea > Rhabditida > Meloidogynidae > Meloidogyne > Meloidogyne hapla. Next base: position 90,108 of record ABLG01000180.1, on the reverse strand, counting down.
TTCATCAAAACTTCCAAATTTTGATTTAAAAACACCAATAGAAAATTCATTTTGTATTTATGAAGATGAAGGAAAGAAGACAAAATCAAAATTAATTTTAAGAAAAGAATTAATTAAATCAATTTCAATTGAAGAATATTTTGCAAGAAAAATGATGGGAGAAAATTAAATAATTAATTCTAAATTTTTTTTAAATTTTTAAGTGCTTTTAATGATTTTTTGGAATCTCAACTTTTTTAAGATAAATTATCTTGCTAGTAATTAGTGGAATTTAACCTTTAAATAAATTAAGAAATAAGCTCCAAACTTAAGTCAAAATTCGAAAAATTCTTTTAATAAATTTTTGGTGCAGTTATTAATTATTGAGTTTTGTTTTTCCTCAATCCTTCGGTTTTACTCGATATTTTATTTTTTCTTGATTCAAGCTATTTTACGCTTCCTTAATTTCTTTTAATTTTTATATTTTTATTTAATTTATTTCCTTTATCTGAAATGTTTATGGCATTTTTAAAACTACAATGGATTTTTCCTTGATTCAAGAAATTTTTTCCCTGTCTATAAACTCAAAGTAGAATAGTCTTTATTCTCGAAAAAATTTGTCTTTATTTTTTTCGTCTATATTTAATTTTGTTTTTAAAAATGTGACTATTTTCCCTTAACTTAACAAAAACGACTTAAAAAATTTTATAATGATTTCTCTCAAATTATTTTTTAATAAACCTAAAAATGATGACCACAAGTGTTGGTCTAAATAAAAAGCTTATTTATTTATTTTTTGGTTTCTTCTTCCTCAAGTCAATCGGTCCTCTTCTTCCAGTTTTTTCATATGACAGCCAATAATGCAATTTACGTTTTCCTCACCATTTGACGACTCTTCTTTCCTCAAATTTTTTTTCTCACAAATTTTACACTCCAAAATAACTTATTTTGTTAGGATATTAGGAGGACATAACTTTAAAATAATATTTTTTGGGGTGGTAGGCAATGACAAATTGCTAATATTCTTTTATCCATAAGAATATTATGGATAAAAGTAATAATTTTTCAAACTAATATTCTTTTATCTTTTTTTAGATTTCTTTATGGGAGTGTTTCAATTTGAGATTAATTTTTCAAAACTTGAATTTTAAAATATTTTTTATATTCTTAAATTCAAAAAGTATTTCGAATCTTTTCGGTTATACAATCCTCAACTAGTATCCTCAAGTCATCCCTTGTAGAGTTCAAGACTCAAATAGACACAATTGATAACATCTAAAAGTCACATGTAACGACATGAGAAGAGTAACTTACTCTGTGCTCTCTAACTTTTTCTTTCCTTTTTTAATTACTTTTAATTTTTGATCTCAAAATAATAATGTTAAGAATGATTATTTTAATAATTATATCGTATTTATTGTTTGTTATATTTATAAAAAATTGTTCATATATCAGTTTTTCCAATTAAACACTGAAAATCTCATAAATTATCTTCAAATTTACCAGGAAATTTTACTGACAAGTTAAAAATATTTTTCATTTCCAGCCCTTTTCCCCAATTTCATTTGATATAATCTATGAAATTTAAACATTTTAGAAAGTTTTTTTCTCATTTATGGAAGAGAATGAAGAAGAAATCCCTGAGGGTGGTCGTCTAAGGCTTAGAGGAAATTTAGACAACAATTCTCCAAATGAAGAAGAATTTAATCCTGAAGAGAGACGAGGAAATATTCCACAAATGATTACATCTACTCAACAAAGTACTAGTTATAGGACATCTAGTAATGTAATTGACCGTAGAAGAATTCAACATGTTCGAATTAAATTTGAGGGCAAGTTGAATTTTTATTTTTCGAGAGGAAAAAAACAATTTTTTTTGGAGCGAAAAATAATTTTTTTTAAAAATAAAACTGATTTAATTCTAGTCTTATTAATTTTAATTGGAATTTAAAAATAAACATTTTTAATAAATATGAGGATGTTGTTTTTAGCAACAAAAATAAAATTAAATTAGCGGAAGTGGTGGAGTGGGTATTCTGGTTGTATTAAATTGGGTTTAGTATAAAGAATAATTTTCTTACTAAAATTAAATCTCTTCCCATAAATTACAAGAAAGTAGATATTTTTATTCTCAATTTTTTTCTCGAATATCTAGTCAGTTTGGAGAGTCATAAATTAAACAACTGATTGAGATCTATACAGATTAAGATTAAAAATAATTACTGGACGAATTTTATTTGTTAGCCTCTCCCATTTATTAGAATTCACTTGAAATCGAACAGACATGCCTAACTAGGAAACTGGACTAACTTAGAATGTGGTTTAACTTAATATGTCAAATCGGGATCAAACTGTATGATCATGTCCAAAATTGAAGGCAGAAATTTATTAAGGATTATTTTGAGGATTATTTGGAGAGATTACTGTAGGCATTGAAGAGAACCTTGTCTCAAGCATTTAATCTCAAAATTTCTTCATTTAAAATTTTTTTAAATTAACCTAATTAATTTTTTGATTTATTTTTACAGATTTTACTAATTTTAAAAAAATTTCATTTATTTTCCATTTCTTCCTTCCCCCTCTTCCACATTTTTCAAAACAAAACATTTCCTATTTTCATTTTGACAACTTTTTTTTCAAAAGTCTTTCTCTGACATTCTTTTTTTTCTTCCAAAAGCACCACTCAGTTATTCAAAAAATAAAATAAAGACCTCAGCTTTTTTTTCTTTTCATTTCCTTCCATCTGCTCAAATTACTTTCTTCCTATTTAAAAACAATAGTGCAAGGACTTGAAGCAAAAAATGCAACTTTCTCATAAAACCTAGTCAAAAATAAGGCTTTTTAATATTTTAACTCAATAATATTTTTATTTTTCAATTTTTTTTTGTATTTTTATGTGAAATTTTGGCATAGTTTTTATTTAACGGTTTATTTTAAGTTTAATTTATTTTGAGAATTAATGCAACTCTTTGGCCTTTATTTTATTTTTAAATAATATTTTTATTCAAAAAACTAGGCTAGTTTTATTTCATTTACATTAATTCAACTAGGTATTTTAACTGTCAATTGTTTAAACTGTGAGATGTCCCTTAAAAATAGGGGAAAATGTTTAGGAAAAGTTTGAGAATAAGTTTGTAAAAGGTTGGAAGAAAGTTGAAAGAAAGTTCGTAGAAAGTTGGTAAAAAGTTCGAAAAAGTTTGAGAATAAGTTGAGAGAATGTTGGGGGAAAGATAGTAAAAATGTTGGAAAAAAAGGTTGGAAAAGTTGTTCTAAAAGTTTTAAACAAGCTGTAAGAAGGCTGGTTAAAAGTTGGAAAAAAGTTGGAAGAAAAATTTTTTTAAAAGTCAAAAATCTATTATAAATTTCTGCCACCTTTTATGCTTGAATAAGTTTTACTGACTTTGTGAGGAGTAAATGAGGGAGGCTGTAAACACCTTAAGTAATATGCCAGAAGCGCATTTTTAAGCGAAAATGAACAAATGAGTGCATACAAGCGAAAACAAAAAATAGACAAATTTTCCCTTAAAAAATATTTATGTTGGCAATATTTTAAAGGCATTCTCAAGTTATTTGAAAATATTATTTTTTCTTTTAAGATGTTTCCAAATTTTTAATTTCTTATTTAAAAAATCCTCTTAAAATGATTTTTAAATAATACTCAAATATTAAAAAATAATAATGAGAATTCCAAAAATTCAACTTGTTCAAGAACCCTCACAAGAAGAAATTGAAAATGCTGGGAAATCAAAAATATTAATTGGTAAGAATATTAAAAATTTTATTATTTTTTTCGAATTTAAATTTATTTAAAAATCTGAGTAATTTAAATATTTAATATTATGTAATTTTTTTTTCAAATTTTTTTCTTTCGTACCAAACTTTTTCCAACTTTTCCGGTCAACGAAAAGTTTATTCATTTTTATAGCATGTCCTTTCACTAGGCGGAAACAAATAAACTTGCCCCTTTAAATCTTCCAACTTTGCGAATAATAAAAAAAAAGAAAAGATGGTTAAATAAAAAAAGTTTTATTTTTTATATATGGAGTAAAATGTTTGAAAGAGAAAGTTTAATGAATTTGAAGATATTTAAGGAAATTTTGAGTTAATTGCGTGATTTTTGGAATTAATGTATATTAAGTAGAATTAATTTTTTTGGCTTTTTACTTAATAGGAAAAATTAAGTTTGCGAGCGAAAACTCATTTCTTGGTCATTTAAATTAAATTTATATAATTCTAAATAGGCAACTCTCGATATAATATCATCTCTAATGAACATTCTCCCCTGTTAAGGAAAAAGATCTTTCTTTGAAATAACTCTCTATATAATGAACATCTCTATATAATGAACATCTTCAGACCCTCCTTTCACAATTTCTAAGTTATCCTTCATTCGATTGTTCATGATCCACCGGAATTGGCTGACTGATAAAGTCATCTGTTTAGCAGTGTTGAACCTCTCTATTTAATGAATACAATATTCTACCTCTCTACTTTTCAATTTCCATTAAATAAAAAATTTGTCTTTAATTTTAAAATTTTATTTAACCAATTTTATTACTCATTTTAAGCATGGCTTATTTCCGTTCTTTTTTATCTGCCAAGAAGTTTTTACTATTTCCACCCACCCGATTTGTTTTTTTTTCAAAATAAAAGTACTTGTCTTAGACAGCCATTTTCTTTTATTTCATTTAATTTATTCCATTACTGCTAATTAAATAAAAAAAAATAAAAAATTGTTTTTCTTTTTTATTTTATTTTTTCAATTTTGGCGATTGACTGGGAGCTATATTTCTTCTAAGCATTATTATTATTTTTAGTTTCTTCCATAATTAATTAAGAGCATTTATTTAATTCTTTTAATGCAATTACTTGACCCCAATTCTTCTGAAAATACTGCAGAACCTCCACCTTTGAATCGTTTCCGTTCAGCTCCGTCTTCCTTTCGTCGAAGAGGGGATGCTGCTAATCGACAAGCTTCTGGAAACCATCAAGGATATGACGAGAGTAGGAGCTTAGAAAAATCTTAGGGCATAAATTATGAATACTTAGGGAAATGAGGAATCTTTGGGAGAGGACGTAAAGGATAAGAAATAATCTAAAAAATATAGAAAATCACTATCATATCACGATCACCCAGGACAACCCTTTAAATGGCACCACTTTAAAGGAGTCAAAGTGGCACCACTTTAAAGGAGTCAACTACCTAGATTAGAGAGAAACCGGATGCTATCTCTCATAAATAATTCTTAAAATTATTGAAAATCCATTCAAAATCCTCTTAATTAAGGAACCTGTGGATCCAATCCAGACGAATCTTCCTCACTTCTCTCATCAGGAACATCTTCACGTTGTTCTTCCCCTCCACACGCTTCTTTTGCTGCTGGAAATGACCGAAATCCAAAGGAAGGAGAGGAAGAAGAACAACAAATAATTGCTGGGGAACGTGTTCCTTTAATGCAACAATCACATTTTTTGAGCCCAGAAAGTAGTCAACAACAACAACAAATGACTGGGGGAAGTGGAAGTCCTAGTTATCTTACTCCAAGTGCTTTAAACACTCCAAGGCCTAGTCAATCGGGAGGACGTCCAAGGATGGGGAGACGATTTACTTTGAATCCGTTGATATTTGCAAAGGTAAATTGGGGACTAAAAAATAATCTAAGAATATTCCGAGTACTTTAACTCTCAAAAAACCCTCAAGATTAATTTTTAAAATATAGGAAGAAAGAGAGATGCGACGTCAATCACTTGCCCAACTTAAACTTTCCTATTATCCAAAAGGTGCTGGTGATTATGATGGAGATACTAGCAGTTGGCTATGTCAGTGGGGATTTTGGTTTTTGGGTTGGCTAATTGTTTTGGCTACTTTTCCTGTCTCTGTTTGTTTTTGCCTTAAAGTTGTTAAAGAATATGAAAGGGCTGTTATATTCCGATTGGGAAGGTTAATTGGTGGAGGATCTAAGGGACCAGGTAATTTTTTTAGTTATTTTATTAGACTCTCTATTTTATGAACTCTCACTTTATAGACCCTCTATGTTGTGAACTCTCAGTTTTATATACCCTCTATTTTGTGAACTATCACTTCTATGGACTCGACTTTACACCTGTTTTATGAACTATATCTCTTATATAGTACCCAAAGTTAGTTCCTTTTGCTTGAAAGTTCCTATAAGGGCTTGGCCCTTATAGGCGTATGTAAATTAGAGGGTATTTGGAAAAAAGAAAACAACATTTTATTTTTATTATTAAATCCTAAATTTTCCTAGGCATTTTCTGGGTAATGCCTTGTATAGAACATTATGTTCGAGTAGATCTTCGCACTGTGTCCTTCAGTGTCCCACCTCAAGAAATTCTTACAAGAGACTCTGTTACTGTATCAGTTGATGCCGTTGTGTATTATAGAATAATGAATGCTACTGTTAGGTATATGAGAGAATTCTTTGAGTTAAACTTTCGAAAAAAACCTTAAGTGTTGCCAACGTTGAAAATGCACATCTCTCTACTCGTTTATTAGCTCAAACCACAATGAGAAATATGTAAATTAATTATTTAATTTATTTACCCTTAGGGCATTTAATAAAATTTAGAATTTTTAATTGGTTTTTTTCAATTTAAGGCTTGGAATAAAAACTTTGGCAGAAATTCTCTCAGATAGGGATTCTATAGCTTTGGTTACTGTTAAATTTATTTTCCAAAGTAAAAATTTTCTAGGCTATGCAAACACTTCTTGATGAAGCTACTGATTCTTGGGGAATTAAAGTGGAACGTGTAGAGATGTAAATATTTTAAGAAATTTATTTTTTATTAGGATAAAATCTATAATTCCCCTCTGTATATATGAGAAACTGGGCTTTGGATCACTTACGAGATACTTGGATTCTTTGAGAATATGAGAAATGAGCCTTGTATAAGTTCATCCCCTTAGGGGTTTTTTAATTTTATAGAAATTAAAGCCAGCTTCATTCCCTTAGGGCAGCTCGTCGAGTTTAAATATTTTCTTGCACTTAGGGTCTCTTATATAGAGAGTTGACTTATTTAAAATTTAAACTCTTATTACTTCCTCCTAGAAAGGATGTACGGCTTCCACTACAGTTGCAACGTGCAATGGCCGCGGAGGCTGAAGCAACTCGCGAAGCCAGAGCAAAGGTAGGATCATAGGAAAATTTTCTAGAAAATTTAAAAAAACTTTTTAAAGGTAATTGCAGCAGAAGGAGAACAAAGAGCCAGCAATTCATTAAAAGAAGCTGCTACAATGCTATCTGGCTCTCCTGCAGCTTTACAATTAAGATTTTTGCAAACTTTGAATTCTGTAGCTGCAGAGAAAAATTCTACAATTATTGTAATATTTAGGATATTATTTAAATAAATTCGTATTTTCAGGTGCCAATCCCAGTTGAATTAATTCGCCATTTCTTGTCAAGATGAAAAAATCATGGAAAAATATTTTTGTTTTTTAAAGATCCTATAACAAAAATCATTAAATATTCTATTATTTTGACCATAACCCTGTTATGGTATGAGCTTAAATTTTTAATTTTATCATTTTGTTTCAATTAACCTCAAATTATTTAGAGTTGACTCTGGTAATATTGGCACTAATATGAGATCCACTTATAAAGGATGTACCCTTATAAACGTTGCTTCAATCCGAGCTAACCTTTTTATTGCCCTGATATCTTTAGTATCTTATTTCCGAATGCTTTTATCCTATAGTGTGAAGGGAACGACCACTAGTCCGAAAGGAACATACCGTAGTCTGAAGGGAACATTTTATTTTCTGAAGGTCCATTAGTTTGCATGTCCTTATAACGAAAGTTATTATAACCAGAGTCTTGTTATTTAATATTTTGATAATTTTAAAAATATTTTTTGAATAAAAAATATTATATTTATAGTTTAAATTTTTAATGAAATTTAAAAATGTTTAATAATAATATTTTGAGTATTTAAAAATATAAATAAATAATTTAAATTTAAAAAATAATTGTTAAAAGTTGTTCTATTCAATGGCACTTGTCAGGTACACAACTGACTGCCTTTCCATTGGGTAACCTTCTTGTGCCTAAAGAACATCCGCGCACCATTCCTTTTATTCCTTCTTTTCCCTCACTTATAGGGCAACAATCTTTTGTTGGATCACAATTTGGCTTTGTTTCTGATTTCAATTTAGTTGACTTTATATCATTTTCGTGTGGAGGTCCAAAGAAGCTTATTTCTTTTTGATTTTCATAATCCTGCTCTCCATAAAGACTTTAAAAAATTATTATATTAATTTTAATTATTTTATTATAATACCTAGCTTCAAGAGAATTAACATCTGGTGCTTTAAATCGCTTAGCTACTTCTATGCTTGGAGCTATTGGCTTTGCTTCTGGAATTTTTATTGGAAATAAAATTTAAAAATTAATGTAAATAAGCTGATGTTCCCTTCAGACTAGGGGATGTTCCGTTCAGACCAGATGGTATGTTCCCTTCGGATAGGGGATGTTCCCTTCACACTAGGGGATGTTCCCTTCACACAATGGGATTTTCCCTTCAGACTATGGGATGCTTCCTTAAGTTAGGGTAATAGGATTTTCTCATTATTATTTAAAATTTACGATTATTAGTTGTAGAACAAGCTTCAGATTCCAAGCAATTATTATTTTTCTTATTTGCAATGCTACAATTCAATTTAGGCCTCCAACGAATACCTCCAATACAAGCACTCCAATCATTTTTTAAAGTAAATGAAGTGTCTTCAATAGATTCTTCTTTTTCTTTGGAAGAAAATGAAGAAGAGGATGATGTTGAAGGTGAAGGGTAAGGAGTTGATAAAACATCTCTTTGTCTGACAGTATTTACTGGGAAATAATAAATAATGATTATAATTAGATGTTAAACTAGGATTTGAGAGAAAATGGTCTCTGAAGGGTTACCGTACTAAAAGCTAAGTCCCAAGGCTCGAAGACTTGTAAATTTTTAAAGAATATTCACCAGGCATTCTAAAACATGGAGGTATTTCCATATAATCTACTAATTCTTTTCTCTCTGCTGCATACAAATCAGGCCTAGAAAGCCGCGTAAATCTGCTTAAAAAGCAATTGTTGCCTTGCCAGTCAAAGAAGAAACTTGCTGAGGCACATTCAAAACCTAATTTGCTCTTAAAAGTAAACTTTAATTAATTTAATTAAACTTTAATCAAATTAAATACGGTGGGAACCACGACCTTTTCCTTTCTTTGGCCCATAACTTTTTTCTTTGTGATCCCATCCGAATGATTTTTATATCATTCGATAGCCCTGGATGTGTAGATTATTTATAACAGATTTTGATCTGATCCAATCACTTTGGGAAAAATTACAAGGCCTGGGCGGAAATGGTCTGTGAGTCTAGTGAATGTCCCCTTCACTTAAATAAACCTAAATTCTTACAAAAAAATCCTTAAAACTTTACTTTAGCTCCAATACACTGTCTAATACACTCTATTTGATTCTGAGCATTAACTGCAGCCCCCTCATTCGATGACTTTCTAGAGTCCAAATGGTGTTGAGGAATTCTATGAATAACATCGTCACAATTAGAAAGTAATTCTGATTCTGAGAAATTTTATTTAATATTTATTTTTTAATTAAAATCATTATTTTACGTGGAATACAAAGTTTTTCAAAGTAAAGAGAGTCAGGATTTGGGATATACTGTAGAGGACCATTAGGCGAAATTGAATCATTTAACAATTCACAACGGCCAGATTGCCTGTGAAAAGTAGCTGAACGACAAGAATTTGATAAAATAAAACCATCCAAATTCTTTAAAAAATAAAAGGATATTAAGTAAAAATGTTTTTAAGTAACTGCATTTTGACGACAAACTTGAAGACAAACATCAGCAGATTCTAATTGAACTGCTAGAAGTAGAGGTAATTGGCCGATGAGAGAGATACCGTCAATTAACTTAAAAAACGAGGACTTTTTGTTTTTATAATTTTTAAAAATGGTCTTTCCATTGGTTTACAAAAGAAATCTTATCTTAATGATGGCGACAAGGGCTAGAGCAGTATCTGGGAGTGTTGTAAGGGCTAGGGCTTTTTTGAATGCCCCCATTAATAGATTGGAAAATACAATTTTTGAGATTTTGTTAGAGGAACTCTGATATTTTCTCCAAAATACATTCGATATAACGGTACAACGGTTATAGCCCCAGTCTATGAATTTTGCTACCTGAATATATGCCTTTTGCCCTTCTTGACAATCCTTTGTTCTAGTCGGTGAAACATCAACTTCTTTAAACTCTCCTCTATTTTTATTATTCGTCTTCTCCGTCGTAGTTTGTTCCTTTCCACTTTTAACAGTCATAGGTTCAAGTTCTTGTTTCTGAACATTTGTTGTTGCTTTTGTGGTTGCCGGTGTTGGAATTGCTTTGGGTTTTAAATCTTCTATATCTTCCAATAATTGCTGTTCATACCCATCTTTTTGTTCCCCAATTTCTTCTCCTTCGTATTCCCCATCATCCAAACCGACGGATTCACATCCTGGCTCTAACCCAGTAAAAACAACTCCTACTTTTCTTTCAAGGATTGGAACGCAATGAGAAGTGGATGAAGAAAGTCTTTAAAATAATTAAGAATTAAATTTTTGATGTTGGATATGATGAATATTAGGCTTGATATTAGTTTTGAATTATTAGAGTGTTGGAATTTAATATAAGGGAAATTTTTACTGAGAATTAGAAAAGCTTATGTTACATATGATACTAAATGTTTTAACATTGAGGTGAAGCATGGAAGAAGGGCAAATGAATAGAACTTGTGACATTTGGTGCCGATGGAACCCCTGCTTAGAGAGAGGTTCCTGTGCCTTTTGAGCCCAATTCCCCGATAACTTGAGAGATTATAACAATTACAGTATTACTTACTCATTTCCATCCCCAATAGCCGCCATCTGCCCAGAAGTTCGTTGATCTAAATTCAATCCATAAGCTAATGATTGGCTGTGTTCATCCAAAGGAACGCCATTATGTAATGAAAAACGTTTCTCACGTCCCCTTGAAATTTTTGATTTTGTTGCAGACAACATTTTAACAGTTAAATATTTCTTTGATTTTTTGTTATCCCAATCATCTAAAGCAGCAAAGGGATCAGATGGGGTAGAGGGTGGTTGAAGTGTTGTTATCCCTGAAGCTGATGAAGCGAGGGAATGTTCAAATAAATCGCAAACGCTTCCAGCCGGGTCATACTGAAAGCTACGACAGCGAGGGCCGACATTGAGACAATTTCTTGAATTTTTAAATATGAGCAGATCGGCTTCACATAAAAAATTCCTACTTTTTACATTCCTTCTCAGTTGTTGGCGTTCTCCTTTCAAAAGGTAAAGCACAAACAAGACGAGTATCTGGAAATCGTCTAATACAAGAATCCAAATTTGGACTGCTTTTTAACTCCTTGGGAGTATCTTCTGTCTCAGAAGGCATTGTACGGGATTTAGAAGCATGATAATAAGGTTGTTGAGGAGAACCATAAGGAGAGGATGGATAAGAATAAACATCTGGAGGTTGATATTCACCATAAGAATAATAGGGAGAAGGTTCAGAACCATAAGTAGAAGGTGAATAACTGTCAGAAGGACAGCCTGTTGAAGGCGGAAAGCATGTAGGGGACAAGGCTGGTTGTAACGGGAAGCAGCCTTTAAATAAGTTTAAGAATAATTTAAAAATTTAAAAATTAAATTAAAAGAAGTCATAGCTTTTTAAAATATTAATGATTTTCCGATTTTTCAGAATTTTTAAAAAATTCCGAATTTAAATATAATAATTTTCTTATATTATGCACAATACTGATTTAATAATAAGTCTATTTATGTTAAAATTTTATTCTGATTTTAACAAAAATTCTGATTATAGGATACTTATGATTATTAATTTACCGGAGTTACTCTAATAAGTACCCTGGGTAATTATTGTTTCGACCTCCCTCTCTGGAGGGGGTAATTATTAGATAGGGGGTAATTAATAGATTAACATGGAAAATTCCGATTTTTAAAAATAATTCTGGTTTTTTATATATTTTTGATTAAACACAAAAATCAGAATAATTAAAATACCTTTAGCAATGTCACTAAAAAACAGAACAATTAAAATAGGTAAATACATAATATTAATTAATTTAATTATTTTAATAGAAAAATCAGAAACTACAGTAGTTGAATATCTCTCCATTATTTAATTATTGTTAAATAAATTCTAAAAAATTAAAAAAATATTTCAAATAAATAAATAAATGTTTAAATGGAATTTTTAATATTTAAACAAGCTTTTTGACTTTTGAACAGTTTAAAAAGAGAAAATTTTTAAAAAAGCCAGTTTGAACCAAAAATATTAAAACTTTCACTTTATTTTAATAAAAACAGAATTAAATAAATAAATGGACACAGTCCAGGGCGTAAACAGGTCGTTAAAAAAGAAGATACGGGGATTTGCGCTGAGAGGGAAAACTTTTTTTAAAATCCACAAAATTTTAAAGCTTCTCTCGAAAATATTTATTAAAAACAAAATGCTTTTTAGGGATTAAAAGAATTTATTTTTATTTTTGTATTTATTTCAATAGCTCTCTGATAATGCCAAATCCTTCATAAAAAATATTTTTTTGTTAAATGTACAGATTTTCAACAAAATTCAATTCAAAACAACCGGTTCTTTCAAACATGTTGATATTTAATATTTAAAATAATTTTAATGAATTTTTTACTAAAATTTTGTCAATTTAGTTGAAATTAAATATTAATGATTTTTGATCATTATAAAAATTTAGAATTTATTTAAAAATAGTGATGATATCCTAAAATTGAAATAATTCTAAAATAATTCTAATTTGTTGAGACGAGGACATTGAATTCAAGTTAAATTGGTAAAGGAGGGGGTTGGTATTGAGATGTACTAATTAATACTAACACTTAGTTCCCGGTAAAATCAAATTTTCCGGATTCGGATTGGGATTCCGGATTTGGCACAGAGGTGCCGGGCACCACTAACACCTGTTTCTAGATTATTTTGAGGAACCCATATTTGGGGAACTCTTCTAAGGACTCAGTATGTTTCTCCTCCAAAGAACTCTAATTAAGCAAATAACTCTCATACCGTATACAAGCTTCGAATTAACCTAAAACAGAGAGAAATGAACTGTACCCAGACCCTAAAAATATAAAAAATAATATTCCAAAACAAGTTATCCATTTAAAATTTATATATATATGTACATTGCTAGATGCACGCAAAAAGATATAAAAACAAAAAAATATTGGGGACTTGCGCAAGAAAATAATGGAGATAACAAAAAATGGAATAAAGAGGATTTTGGCTGCAAAAATAACTAAAAAATAAATAAAAATTAACAAAAAAATTAAATGTAGCCGAAATCCACTCTTTTCCATAACAAAAAAATTTAAAAATAAATCTGTCATGTCGTGAATATTTAAAATAAAATTTAAAAAATAGAAACAATATTAATTAAAATATATCAGAAAATGATAGAAAAAATATTTTTTGTAAATTTAATTTTATTTTCGTTCAATATTTTTTGAAATTTCAAAATTGTTAATAATTTATTCCATTATAAGAATTATGTTGACGTTCAAAATGTGCTTGTAATGCTGATTCTGTTGTAAATCCAGCGTCACATTCTACACAAACGTGGGGACGTGTAAGCTGTGCCATGTGTTGTTTAACCCAGTGGGCCTTAAAAACATTTTTTTATTAAAAGAAAATAAGTAGAGGTGAGTTAAAAAGTAAGGCAAAGTACGGATATATACTCCTTAAAAAGTCTGGATATTTTTAAAATATGAATAATCAACGATATGAGGTTTATTGTGCTATAGGTAGAGGTCTTCAAGTAAATTTTGTAAATTTTTAATTTCGGGTATCGGGTTCAGGGAGAGAAAAGTCCAAGATTCGATTGGTATAAGGATAATGTTGGATATGAAGAATATTAGTCATAAGAATATTAGCCTTAAAAGACTCTCGTTATTATGGACCAGCTATATAGTGGACTTCAGCTCCCGAAAATATTTGGATTTATTATCGCATCTATTAATAATTTATTTAATTTAAAAATTTATGTATTATCCCAAAAATTCTATATTTTTAATCATTCCATACATTTTTTACCTGTAAAGTTTGTACATCAGGTAATTGTTCAGAACAAAATTGGCAACATAACAAAGATGGAGTTGTTGTAATTTCTTCTTTTCCTTTAATATCATTATTTAAATGTTGATGGTTATCCTCTCCCCTTCGTCGACTTTGTACTTTTATTCTCCCCGTTGTTTTGGGTGTTGTTATTCCAGATGAAACAAAAGAAGAAGCAACGGAGGGAGGGGAAGAAAATGACTGATTATTTGGCCCTCCAAGGGCTAATTGACTTCCAATAGCTGAATGTGACTCTTCTGGCACTCCAGGACTTTGGGCACAAGGTGGGGGTGCGGATGGAGCAGTTGAACGTCTAGCCAAAAGAGAAGGGGATGCTGGACAGGAAGCTGCAGCAGAGGCGAATGGTGTTGCCTTTAAGGTGATTATAATTTATTTAAAAAGGTTTAGAAAATTTATTTTAAAGCAGAAAATTGAGAAAAATAAATAAGAAATATTGTGAGTCAAAATAATAAAATAAAAAGAAAGTTGGAATCGAATCAACGTAGGATAAATCATATTTCACTCGCCAGACAAAAACACTAACCACTACACCACGAGTGCAACGTGTCGACTAATAATAAATGTGAATAAGAGGAAAATAAATAAAAGTACAGTAACCCCAAAAGAAAGGGGAATTAGATGAGGAGAAATGAGAGAAATTTATTTGTTAAATAGGAAATGAAGTAAAAATAGGATCCGAAAATCCACGATACGAATATCGAAATCTTTTAAAATTAGGCATAAATATCTTTCATTAATAACGATATTTGAGGATTTTGTCAGCTTTATGGGCAAGTTTGAATTTAAATATCTCCTCTAATGTACCTGAAGGTGATGTTCAAGCTCCCTTCCATCAGATCCACCAAAGAAGTGTCCATAAATATGAGCTCTTAATGACTCTCTCGAAGGGAACACCTTTTCACAATTACGTCTAGAACAACGAAAATCCCTTCCATGACGCATTAAAATATGATCAGCATGAAAATGAACAGAAAGTTGAGCTGGAGAATCAAACTTAAAAATGAGAGATTTTTAGGTTCTAAGAGTCCGTTCAAGTTACATTTAATTCACAAAGTTGGCAACGTGTAGCAGCAGGCATAGGCGAAAATCCTGGGTGTTGTTGACAAACATTACGCTGCACAGGAGTACTTGACTCACTCCGAGTACCAGTAGATTCGCTAGTCTCTTCTGCTGAACGATTCGAAAGCATTGCTGAAATTGAGGGATTTAAATGAATCAGGAAATAAAAAATACTAACATCCCAATCTGTCACTAGATATCAATCCATTCTGATTATGTATTTCAGGAGTAACAGATTTTCGTGCATCAATAGTCATAGGAGAACCCCCAGTATTAGAAGATTGTAATTGTTCAACTCTCGGAGGTACCCAAACATTTGCTGTTGCAATACGTGATGAGGAAGAATGTTGATGATGAGTAGAGGTTGATGGGGATGGTTGACGTGCAGAAGCGGTCAGTTGTGCTGCTGCTGCTGCAACAGCAACTTGAGCAAGCGAATGTAAAGGTGAATCAGACTTAAATTAAGATTGTGTTAAGGTTATATCTCATAATGAATTTTGGGAAATCTACAGGGAAAGAAGGTCCATTTCCTAAGTAAGACGGAGACAGCCTTAAGAGGGAGAAGTTCAGGGACCGGGGTGCAAGAAATTCAAGCAGTGCAAGATGAACAACCTTCCAAAAAGTATTGAAACCTCTTAGGGAAATGACAGAGAACTCAAATTTTAGAGGTCTTATCTTAATTGATTTCAAAAAGAATATCCCACTTGTTGTGCCAAATCATCTCGACTGTATTTTGGCCTTTGTGGAGATGGAGATGAGAAAGAATCACGTCTATGTTGTGGGGAAGGAGTCGTATGTTGAGAAGGATTTTGTGGTTTATTTCCAAAATCATCGTTAGGTGGTCTAAAAATTTTTAAAATAAATTGGACTAAGAGATTTAAAAAATTATTAAATTTTAATAAAAACCTACAAATCGTTGCTTTTTCGTTTAAGTCCGTGTGCCAAAGGTTCTGCTGGACGCTTTTGTGTTGTACTGCCCATACTGCTACTAATCCTTGGTGCACTTCCTGATAAAGGCCTTTGAGAACCTCCATTATTAGATTGTTGTGAAGCAGCAGTAGTTGGAGTATCATTAGTAAATCCAAGCTGTTCACGCATTTTAGACAACAATTCTTCAAAAAGGAGTTTAGATTAGTACGTATTAGAGTGACGCTATAACGGGAGAATTCATAAAAACGGGATAAACAAGTGCTCTTATGGCTGTGTTAAATCGAGCTCAACAGAATTACTCCTATGGATAAATCTAGACCCTCAGGGGGATAAGATAGGGATTTTGTCAGAAGGGTGTGATAACATAAAGATTTTAATATTAGGATGGGATAAATTTTTAATAAATTTTTTTAATCCACACCTTTAGTAGAGTGGAGAGCCTTCTCACAATTACTAGCATCTATATTACCCAAAGCTTTGCTATGATCACGAATTAATAAAGAATTGGCATCCTCTGATAACTTGCCCAATGAAACTAACTATAAACAAATTAAATATTAAAAAATTCAGAAAATAATTTTTCTTACCGTTTTTACATGATTTTTAGATCTCAAGTGTTTGGCTAAAACACCATGAGAACGAAAACCCAAATTACAATCAGTACAGAGAAAGTTGCGGAAATGATTGTTGTGTGTTGGGTTTGTTTGTGGAGGTAGCATCTGTTGTGAAGATGAAGGAGGAGGGCCTTAAATTAATTAATTGAATTGATTTGGAAAAGAATGGATAGATAAGATTATTAGATTAATTAATTAATTATGGGAGAAAATTTAAATTTTATAACCAGAAAAATTCGATAAGAGGAATGGCTAATAGGATACTGTATGAAAGACGGATTTGACGCCTGCCATTATAAAATTGCCAAAGAGTATATAAAGCTTTGAAATATTGCATAGATAAAATAGAGGATGTTATTTAACGTATCTGAAAATTTCAGAATTTTAAGTTAAATATTTCAGAAGTTATGGCAGAAAATGCTTTTAAAGTCAACAATAGACATTTAGGAAAAGCATCACATTTTTGGCCATAATTTCTGATTTTTCCAACCAAAAATTCTGAAATTTTTAGTGGAGAAGGTCGAGATATTGGAGGATAAAAAAGCAAAATTTCATGTCTCTAGGACATTATTTGATTATTTTATAAGTGTTTAATCAATCGCTAAGTGACAGAAGGTTACTGCGTTCCCCAAGTTTAAAAAAATATTTACCAATATGTTGAGCTTGAGAAGCCAAATTCAGTCCATTATTTAACTGTTCTGAATTCCCACTTCTTCCATGAACACTTTCTACGTGTCTATTTAACATTGATTTAGACCTAACAACTGTAGGGCACTCAGAACATTGAAAAGAATTATTTAAAGAAGAATTTGAAGAATTATTTTTTTGTCTTCTTTCAATCAAATGTGTTTGTTTGTGTAATAAAAGTTCTGATTCTTTTCGAAATTTGCGTTCACACATATCACATTGAAATTGTTGGACATCTGTGGCGAGGAATGCCTCTAAAGTTGATTGAGGTCCTCTTGTGGTGAATGAATCTACATAATATTAAATTTTTCATTAATATTTTTCTAAATAAAAAGCCATCTAGAGGAGAGATAAAATTAAAAGTAAAAATCAAGGAAATTGGCAATAAAATAAAAAAAAAAAGATTTTATGGCAAGAGAGGCTTCGAGTTATCTTGCCTTAGGGGAAATATTTAGAAATAAGACATTCCCAAAAAATTGAAACGCCATGAGTGGCACAAAGCCGTAGAAGTATAGTAGGCATAATAATGTTTTTGGCTTCACATTTCCCTTTTTTAAATAATTTTCATCCAGTAATGGTGTACACCTCTATATAATGTACGACTTTCATAAGAAATATCAAATACTATATCCAATAGAGTGAAACCCCTTTTGGTGGCAATTTCATAAAGGTAATTATCCCCTCTAGAAAAATATCTTCAAAATATTTATAAAAACACACCTCCCCCATTATTGTTAATATTATTCTCATTTTCTCCCCCAATAATTTGTGATGTCCCAACATTCATTTGACATTCAAGAAATTTTAAAGCTGAAACAAAATTTCTGTTATTATTATTTCCATTAGAAGATATTGGAGGCGCAAAAGCAGAAGAATGTTGTTGTTGTTGTTTTTGCTGTTGTTCATTTATTTGTTGAAAAAGAAATTGTTGGGCTTGGAATTGTTGTTGTTGTCTTAAATCTATTGTTTGTTGATTATGAAATGGAGCTGCTTGTAATAAACCGGCAGCGAGTTGAGCAGCTAAAGAAGGTTGTTGTTGGAGAGGTTGTTCTGATACTGAAGGAATGAAATTAGCCAATGCTGGGGGAGGTTGTTGTTGTTGATTAATTAAGGAATGTTGATGTTCTACTGGTGGAGATAAATCTTGCTGGGAATCCTGAACAATTAATTAACAATTAATTTCTTCAAAACCAATTTAAAATTTTTTTTTGTAATCGGAAGATCCAAGATAAGGGAAGATCCCAGAAGACCCCATGCCATTGATTAAAATAGATATACATGGAAACCCGAGGGAAGTCGGCATTCCAAAACAATGGAAATCATATAGATATCAACCCGTTGTTGCTGTTGATTAATAAACCAGCAGCAATGTTGTATTAAACCAGCATTCTCCTAATGGAAGTCCCCTAATGGACTTGGATATCAATGTAAAAGGAAATCAGATAAGTATCCATTAACATTCGATAGCCAAGGAAATAAGGTATAACTGTATGTCGTGAATAAACAATTATTCACGGATATAAATTAATCCTTATCATCACATATCCCCTTGACTCAAAGATTTTCTTTTATTCTCTACCTGTTGTAAAAGTTCGAATTTTGTTGGAGATGTTTTCAAATCAGATACATTTGCTTGACTATTATTTATTTTTCCTTTCTTCTTCCTTTTAGTTCTTGAACGCCCTCCAGGTGAAAGAAGCGCTGAAGGAGGTGCAGATTGACATATCCTTTCTGGAACTGCTTCATCTTGTGGAGGCCAACCCATATCTAAAGGTTCAGGTTCTTCATCACCGCTAGCGTCTGTATATCCTCCTGCTGCTAAAGTTCCTTGACCATCAGTTCTAGTCCAAAGTGTTGGAGGTGTGTGAGTTTCACGTTCCACGAGAATATTCTGAGAAAGATGAAAGTTCATAGAGGAAAATGAGTTTCAGTTCTGATTGAATAGGTATGGAATCGTAAACTCGGAGGCCTATCTACAACACAGACCCTCGATACAGTCAACCAAAAGGTCCATTATAGAGTTTTTCATTCAAAAATCCCTACTTCTTGCCCGAAACGTCTGTAGCTTAGAGGTGGAGGAGGAGGCACACCACCATCCTTTTGAGGAGTTCGATCATCCAACACTCCCCATTCTTCCTCATCCTCTTCATCATCATCATCCCAATCTTCTTCTTCCCAACGCATTCTTTGGGCTTGTTCTTGTTTTCGTTCCAAACGTTGTTGTTCTTTAGAAGAGGTTGGGACGTTGTTTTCCTCTTCATCTTCTTCCTCCACAACCTAAAGAATAATTTTTTTAAAAATTTTTTAAAATCCTTTAAAAATCTCTTTCTCACCACTAATCTTCCTTCTCCTTCATTTTCTTCATCATTTCCATTGCTTCTTTCTAATAAGGATTTTGTATTTATCCCTTGCATTGTTTCTTCATTATTTGAATCAAGCATTCTTCGTTTATGTGTTTTTGAAACCAAATGTTTTGTTAAATTTCCTTTTGTTTTGAAAGAAAAGTTGCAGGTCATGCAAGTGAAGGGACGGACATTTGTGTGGGAACTGTAAAATATTTTTTTAATTTTCTTGTAAAATGGAAGAAATATTATCAGCTATCATGGAACTAGGATTGTCATAAAGAATAATTTTTTTGACTTACCGAAGATGTTTTTTCAACATAGAAGGCTTTTTGCAACGAATTCCACATCTTTCACAAACATAACGTCCACGTCCACGGCCACGTATGTAGACCTGAACCATTGCTTGAGTCGTAGAAATCTATAACAATACAACAATCAAAAACATAACAAAATAAGTCTTTTTGTTTGTTTAAGAAAATTTTTTTTTCTTCAAATTTTACTTAATATAAATTTTTTCTTTTATTTTAGGATATTCACTCTAATCTAATAAATGGATTTCTAAGGTACTTAGGTGAACTTCGATTGACATAATTTTCTATTCAGACAACTCTCATTATTAACGACAAGTAGAAAAGTCGCCTATAACGAGATGAGACATTTCTGAGTGAAGTCGTTAATAACGAGAGTTGATTCTTTAATTGAAAAAAAAAAAGAAAAAGAAAATCTGTCCCACCTGAACTTCCTCGTTAATATTCTTCATTCTATTAAGAGAGAATTTAGAAGAAGCCCCTCCAAATCCTCCAACTTTAGAGGCATTAGGTGGAAGTTGTAAAAGTTTTATTGAATTATCTGTGGTTGTAATTTTTGTATTTTCTTCTTTATCTATTTTTGTAGGCAAAAATGCCGGTATTTGTTGTATAATATTACTTCCATTTTCTTTGTCATCAGTTCTTAAGAATTTTTTTAATTAATTAAAAAATAGTGGAATATTTTATTATTTCATTTTAGGCTAGAGGGGCACCTAGAGTGAAGGGAATCCACGGATATAAAATAAATTAGATAGGCATAATTCAGTCAACTCTCGTTATTAGCGACAAAAAGGAAATGTCGCCTATAACGAGATGAACATTTTTAAGTGAAGACGCTAATAATGAAGAGAATTTTTAAGGTGAAAAGCCTAGAAAGGTTTGTTTATTTTATTTTTACCAACTCCATTTTAATTATTTGTTGATGCTGTAATTGATATAATTCTTCCATATCCTCATTCTTTGGAATATTTTTAATTAGCCCTCTTTCAATTATTACATCATCACAATGTTGACGTTGAGGATTAAACATATTATTTGTTATATTTTGTTGTTGAGCAATCTAAAAAAATTTTTTAAAATTAAAAAATGATAAATGTGTCTATAAGTTAGTCCTCAATCAGTGAGACCCAACTAGGAAATTAGGTAAGAGAGAAATAGGAAGCTAAAATGGACGTTAGAAGGGGTTAGGTAAGAGATTTCACAGAGAAGATCATTAGTCTCTCAGAGAGGTATTCGAATTAAATACAGTTGACTCTCGATATAGGAGCGCTGGGATATAAACACACTCGTTATAAGTGCATCATTCCCTTCAAGTGCTCTTAAGAAGTTTTAGAAAAATAAAGCCACGTGATCTATTTCATAAAAAAATCAGAAAAAAAATATATTAAACTGCCAAACTTGCCCAAAAAATATGTTCTGTCCCTCACCTTTTGTTGTTGCTGCTGTCCCCAAAAAGAGGAATGTGTTGTTCTGAGTTGTACACTTTCCCTACTAGCTGCTAAAGAGTAATGTCCACCTATTGGACATATTCTCTTTTGCCATGGGGCAGAAAATGAATTTGAGGCACCCAAAAGAAGTTGGACTAATTGTGATTCTCCATTAGAAAATTCTGAAGGACTCCAAAAACTATAAGCAGAACAATTGTCTCTGTGTTCATTGGGTGTTGGACGAACTTTGTTTAGACACATGAAGGTTTCTAAAAAAAATTTTTATTAAGATTAGATTGTTTGGACTCTCCTCGACTGTAAGGGATTAGAATTAGATAAGAAAAGTTTTTATTTTTTAATCCGTCTTATTGAATCCATTTAATTTTAAGAGATTAGAAGCACCATAAAATTCTTCATTGTCAACTAAGCTCAAACAAACAAATTCATTTTGGGGAATTTTCAATAACAGATGATTCGCTCGGTATGTGTTCCTTACAAATGTGTTCCTTAATAGAGATCGGAAAATTTGTGATGCCGCCAGATTCTGGGTTAAATTTTAAAAAACAATCACGGGCTGGCCCAGAATCTGGGTTAACCCAGAAAATAACCCAGACCCAGAAATCCAAGGAAAACCCAGATTCTGGCCCAGACCCAGCCAGCTCTCTATTTCTTAATATGTATATTAATTAATAAAAATTTAAAATCAGGATAGTTCTCAATAACTAGATCTTAAAGGGAGTCGAGATTTTTATGAATCGAGTTTTATTAATTTACCACTAGTAATATTTCTCGTTCTTCCACGAGAAGAACTTCCAGACCCATTAACATCATTCCCATTTTCTCCCCCATTTGCTAACTCTTGTAATTCAGCTGGTGTTAAAGTTAAAAAATAGGGCATTTTAATTGTTGAGCATAAATCTGTTGAATATGTTATGGCAAAAATAATTGCATCTCTCATTGTTAAAACTGGCTGAGCTTTTTGTTGTCTAGGGGAATTTTGTTGTTCTTCTTTTTGGATATTTGGTTGTTGGATATTTGCTTGGATATGTTCTTCTTGTTGTATTTCCATAGAATATATATCATCCTTAATTTTGGGGAAATTAAAAAAAAAATTTTTTAATTTTGGGGAGTTTTTAAAAATATGGGGAAGACCTCTATTTTATGTACATGCCAAAAATGGAAATTTCAAGAAACTTTCTGGACCCATGAACCCGAAAAAAATAAAAGAACATGTAAATAAATTTAAATGTTAAGTATTAATCTGGGTTATTAGTGTGTATAAAATAGAGGTTTTTCGCTAGGAAAATTATTTAAAATAATTTTAAACCAAATCAGAAGGAACTTCTAAGGTCATATATTTTTCAAATTTTTTTTAGTGCTTGAAAAAAAAAATTTTAAAAATGAAAGAATGAGAAAATAAGTGAATTAAAATAACAAAAAAATGAGTCATAAAAAAGTAAACAAAGAATTTTAGGCTAGAAAGAAATGTTAAAAGAAAAGAAAATTAAATTGACAACAACACAAGACAATAAAAAATAAATAAAAATATTTTTAAAATATAAAGTTAACACCAAAGTGAATGGCATGGCACCAATGTACCGGAATTTGACTTCATCTAATCGTTCGATTCAAAATCGGTTCGATCAAAATCGGGGTGTAACAAAATGTCACGTATATGTTGAGGAATATCCGATGAGAGATTATGAGAGAAAACATCCAGTTGAAGGTCAATTGAAGTAAAAATCCATCCAAGAAATCTTTCCGAAAAAGAAGAATGTTATTGGAAAAGCCTGGGATCAAAAGTAGGATCAACAAAAAAATTTTTAGACAAGATTTGTTTAATAACTCAGAAAACCAAAATAACTAAGTGAGAGAAATCGTGAAGAAAAATTTTTATAAAATTTTTTTGAATGGGAAAAATACCTATTTTTAAAGAAAATGAATAATAGAACATACCTAAAAAGCTAGAGCAGCGTGAAGCAGAGGACAGAAGCTGAATGATTTGTTTTTTGGCTTGCCAGCGAGAATTGTTTTATTTTAATTATTTGAGAGATTATAGCATTTAAAAATAAACAAAAAAGAGGCAAGGATGAAACAAAAAAATTGAGATCAAAAAAAACAAAAAAAAAATTTGAGAGATCACTGGGAAGGGAAAATAAATAAGTATATCACGCTGCTCTAGGCAAGGGGAGGGTATTGGGGATTTAATTTTAATAAAAGGGGGAAGAGAGATAAAATGATTAAAAAATATTTTTAGAGATCTAAATTAATCGGGGAAAAAAATATTTATAATAAATTTGATTTTTAGAAATCACCGGAACAAGGAGAATTCTAGCTAAGCTAAACAATAAAATCAGAAAATTAGATCAAGAGGATATTATTGAGATGATAAAGCAAAAAACGAATTATTGGAGATAAAAAAAGAAAAAATGTAAAGAATGTAAAGAATGTAAGCTAGAGAATCTAAATTATGATTAATAAACTCAAAAAATTTATAAAAAAATTTTACAAAAATTTAAAAAAATTAAAAGGGGTAAGTTAGAGAAGAAGAAATATAAGGGAAAAATGAGAGAGTGTCAGAGAAAAATTAAGAAAAATAAAATAAATTTTAAATAAAAATTAAATTTTAAATATTGCCGTTGTTTGTTTCTTCCCCAGAAGGGGGAGGATTATTAGAATTAGAAAAAGAAGTAAGAGGAGGTGATTTACTACTAACAATTCGTGCCATTTTGGTAGATTCAGCCCCAGGTTGTTGTTGTTCTGTTGAGCAATTTCCACCAACTCCACTTGTTGAAACGTCAAAAACCATTTCTAAAGAATCTGTCCCACTGCCACCACAACTGCCACTATCTTGATCTAATCCACGCTTTTTTAGACGGGAAGAGTCTGAGCTGGTTACTAATTGAGAAACTTGTTTAGAGAAGAGGCGGGGTTGTTGTTGCTGTTGGATTAGTGAAGGAACCTAGGGAATTTTTTTTTAATCTATTAAGGTTTTTGTTAGACCTCTATATTACGTACGCCCAATAGATGAAACTCTCCATATAAAATAAAGTTATGGCATTTAGGCTGGCTAGGGGAAAAGGAGTTCAAATTAATTTAAACCTCTATATAACGTACAACGTTGTCTTATAAAGGTGTACGTAAAATAGAGGTAAAATCCAGTTTATGATTTTATAAAGAAAATAAGGTATCTGAAAAGCTTATAAATCCTCAAAGGTCAAATTTAAGGTTTTGCGTTTTACCCACAAAAAAATTTGGCGCACAGACCAAATTGGATTAAAGATACTGTAATTTGAGAGAATATTTTATTATTCATGGAATTTTAATGGATGTTTGAGGATTTTTGAGGAATTTTTTTGAACTCCTTAACTATTTAATTATAAAAAATATTTTTTTAACATACAGAAGAACGGCCTCCACCACTTCCATTAATCACCAAATCTCTAGCAACACCCTTTCCTCCACCAACAAGTGCAGCAATAGTAGACTGATGGTCTTGTAATTGTTGTAATTGCAATTGAAGCTGCTGCTGTTGTTGTCTTTGCTGGTTAACCATTTTTAGTTGAGGCTGGCTTTGTTGTTTTTGAAGAAGCATTTGATTGTTAGAAGAGTTTTGATCTTTCTTTGAACAACGTAATTCATGTGCTTCAAGTCCTGCCTCATTGGGGAATTTTAATTGACAAAAGTTGCAAGTTAGCTGTTGGGAATGTTGTGAAGGTTGTGGTTGGAGAGAAAGTTGTTGGCGATTGATAGGCTGGCCAGAAGTGAGGGAACCTCCTCCGAAACGTAAAAATGATGTTTCATGAAGTGAATAGGAACGAGTTGTGGCTGGATGAAGTTTGGGACCTGGTGAGCGAATGCCTGGTGATCCACGTTGTGAGGTACCTTTTGAAAGAGAAATATGATAAATTGAGATAATAAACAGATTTTAATTACCAGCATTTTCTGATGTTTGGGAAGTCATAGAATTTGAAGTGCTCTGTCTTTGATATGGCCTTCGTTTCAACAAAACAGGATTCGGTTCAACAATAGCCTCATTCTCGCTGATTAGACTATATATTAGATAAAATAAGACTAAAAAAGTTTAAAGAATACCGCGATATTCTGTCCTGGACAGCCTCGGAAGTCATTAAACGCTCATTAGGAGTACCCTGCCCTTGTCGGTGCTGCTCCTGTTGTTCTGCAGTAATCTGTGAATGAACTGCACAAACATTTCCTTGCTGTTGCTGCTGTTGATGATGAGCAGCAATAATCTCAGCAGCAGTCTGTTGTGTTTGTTGAGGTGCGGAAAGAGCTTCTGAAGCTGCAGATCCACCGGCTGGAGGGGAAAGTGAAGCAGCTTGTTGTTCAATCTGTCCACTTGCAACATATGTTTGAGGCCTTCCTGCAGCAGCAACAGCTTCAAGTTGCATCAACTTTTGTTGTTGTTGAACATCTCGGCTTTGACGGATGAGATGTTCTAGAAGAAGGCGATTTTCATCAGGCTGCTGAGGTTGGAGAGGAGCAGGTTGATGTAATTGTGGTGGAGGTTGCTGAGTAGCCTCCTATAATAAGAGAGAAGGTTTAAAGGTCAGATTACGGGAGAAAGTTAGGTTTTATTTCCCGAACCTGTTGCTGTTGAGCCTGTTGAGCAGCCAAAGCAGTCAACAACGCTTGCTGTTGATTACCACTCAAAGAAGCCAACAATCCTTGTAAACCTCCAATATTTCCCCCAGCATTTCCACCTCCATTAGAAGCTAATTGAAGGAGTAATTGAAGTTGTTGGTTAACTGGGGGTGGTTGTGCTTGTTGTTGTTGCTGTTGCAAATAATTAACAAAAGCATAAAGAGATGTAGGATTTAACATTTGTAAAAGGGAAGTCTGTGACTGTTGTTGCTGCTGTTGAGCTGCAGCAGGAAGAAGCAATTGTGCAGCTAAAGCAACCAATTGTTGCTGCTGCTGTTGTTGCTGCTGACCAAGCAGAGAATGCAACAGGGCTGGATTTGAAGCAAGCAAAGTACTTAGAAGACCAGTTGTGCTTCCAGAAGCAGCTGATTGAGCAGAGGGAACACCTCCCAATTGTGGTGGCAATACTGCAGCAGCGGGAGAGTTTTGCTATAATTTTTAAAAATGATAAAAGGCTCAGGGAGATCATTAAAGATTAGTCTAAAAATTATTTCTCTCCCTTACCAAATGTAAAGCATTGCTAAACTGCTGTGGAAGACCAGCAACAGTAGGAGTTGAATTATGTTGCTGTTGTTGCTGTGCTTGTAATGAAAGCAAATGCTGATAAATTCCTAGTAAAGACGACCCTCCTGGAGCTGTTTGTTGTTGTTGAAGTTGAGCAGAAGAACAGGGAGCTGTTTGTTGACGGATTTGTTGATTTATTGGTAAAAAAGCAGAAAATGAGGGTTGAGGCTGTTGTTGAGATTGTGATACTGCCGGTTGTTGTTGCTGTAATTGTGTTTGCTGCATCAGCGTAGATAATTGATGGTGCAAAGCTAATGTTCGGAGATCCTTAAAATTGAAATTGTAAAGTTTTTTGAGATTATTAAAGAGGAAATATTTAGAAAATGATGCGAGAGCATGGGAAGAGTTTTTGCTAGTCATTTTTTATTTCGTTTGTTATGGAAGAAAATAAAAATGACGAAATTTTACTGATAAAATGAAAGTTATTAAATGAAAACTATATTTCTTGTTATAATACTGCTAATTAAAAATCTAGAAATCTCTGACTTATCCCTTCCTAAGTTTCCAATTTCTCAATTAACCCATCGTTTTAAGGTCAGTTTTAGAATTAAAGTGTGTCTAAAAACCTCATTTCTCTTCCAGTTTCTAGTTATACTCAATTGAAGGCTATTAAAATAAGGTGTGATAAGATAGAGATTTTAGTGTATTTTTTAATAAAAATGATTTCACTCAATTTTGAATAAACACAAATATTTTTTTAAAAATAAAAATTGCCTATGAGAAAAATTAAAATGTAGTCAAATGCCCTTTTAGGGTAGATTTAAATAAATGGGAAAGAGGAAATGAAGGAAAGACTTTTCACATAAACAGATTTCTTAATAGCTAAAGGAAAGGAGGTAGTCGACTTCCCCTCTTTCTCATGCACTTTTTGGGAAGATGAGGGTTGATCAAACTATTTTTTTAAATTTTTTATAAATGTTAGACAAGAAAGGGCAATTCGGAGGATTTTAGAAGAATTTTAATAGACAGACAATTCGTAGAATATATAGCCAGAGGGGAAGAAGGGTATGCTTACCGTTAGAAGAGGAAATGAGCGGATTATCCCCCAGATATCTAAAAAGTTCTAGTTATCCATTAGAAGCTCTACGAATTATCTAAGCCCAGATAAAGGTCCCACTAGCCTTTGAATCAAAAAATAAACTAGAGGGACTATCCTAGAGGATCAGGTAAAATCACATCCTCTCAGGTAAAATAAGTCATAAGGCAAAATGTAAGGATTATAGCAAAAAGGAATTTCCTCGATTTCATTAATATTCCGATTCATACATACTAAGCTTCTGGCTGGACAGACTAATATTCCGTCCTTCTATCACTACGAGAGTGTCAAATGCCCTTTCCGCGAATTGCCCTAGATTTTTATTCAAGACTGGCACGACTGTCGGCGTCTTTTATTTCATCGCGCAGTGTTTCCCTTTTTTTACATAAAGAAATAATCACGCATTGAATTAATTTAAAAGGGAAACCCAAACAATATTCAATGAAAGGGAAACACATGAAAAGCATTTTTAAAAGGAAATTAAAAGGGAAACCCCCGGTAAAGTGCAAAAATGAAATTAGGGAAAATAAAAAGTTGTTTTGATTATGGTGAAATGTTTTGGAAAATTAAGTCAATGAAATATTCACAAATTTATTTGAAATCGTAAGGATTTCAAAATAATTATTTTTTAAGATTGTGAAAATTAAATTTTAATCAAAAACAAGGCTGGGAGCAAGGCTGGGAGACAACTCCCGCCGAGAGTGGTTTCTCTCAATCTACAGTTCCCCTCTTCTGTCTTATGTCCCAGAGTGGTTTTTTATCTCGCTCCTGATATTCAATTTAAATTAGTACGGTTATAAGGCAAAGGGATATAAAGTCACTCTCGTTATAATGACAAACAACGGGCAATCCCAGCCTGGACATCGGATATAACGTCACCTAGATGAAAAATCGGAAAACTTATATCAGTCATCGCCATATATTTTTCAAATAAAAGGGATCAAATAAAAGAGACATAATAAAAGGGATTCAATAAAAAATTTTAAAAATTTAACTGATTTGTATTTTAAATAATTTAAATTTTAAAAATTAATTTAGAAGATATGTAATTTTCCACATTAAAAAAATATTTTTGTATTAAAAATTACTGTCAACTTAAAGAAATTAATAAAAATGTTATTAAATATTCTTTTACCCCAAAAATTTAAAAAAAATTAAAAAATTGTTAGTTATTCAAAAACCAGTTGACTAAAAATAATTAAAATAATTGGCAGGTAAATTTCTTAAATTAATAAATGTCCCCAAATAAACTTTGGAATAGAAGAAAAATTTTTGCAAAAATAAAAAAAAAACAAAAATGGTGTTGTCAAAAGTGGAATGATGATTATTTTGAATGAAAAAAATTGAAAAAAAAATATTTTTGTGATAGAAGGAAGAAAAAAAAAATTCTTCTAAACCAAAAATAACCTCAAAAATTGTGAAAATGAATGAATAAAAATTTTATAACGTTTTTAACGAATAAAATAGATACCTATTTTGTTAAATAAAATCAGAAAATAATTAAAAAAAGATAGGCATGTTCCTTCTCAATGGAGTATTTTAATAATTTATTCTAAAAAGTTTTTAAAAAATCGTCAAATTTTAAGTCCGCAAAGTCCTAAACGCAAGGTATTTTCTTTCCGATTTTATTGATTTGGAGGGTTTAATGTAAAAAGTACAGAATCATTTTTTCTCATTTTAATATTAAGATAAACAAAAAATCCACGTAATACAGCTGAGAACAACCAATATTGAAAAAAGTCAAAAATTTGAAATTAATTGTCTCATATTATAATTTTAATTTTAAGTCAGTCTAAAAAATGAAAAATAGCCAAAAAACAAGGGGATATGAGACAATGGGATAAAGAAAAGAATACACCTCCTTAATGACCGAAAATTCGACTTTCGAAGTTCGAACTCTTATTTTTGAATTTTAACCTTTTATTCTTTCTCTCATTCACCTACAGTATCCATAAGATATTTATCCCCTCAAAGTATTTATCCCCTCAAAGTATTTATCCCCTCAAAGTATTTATCCCCTCAAAGTATTTATCCCCTCAAAGTATTTATCCCCTCAAAGTATTTATCCCCTCAAAGTATTTATCCCCTCAAAGTATTTATCCCCTCAAAGTATTTATCCCCTCAAAGTATTTATCCCCTCAAAGTATTTATCCCCTCAAAGTATTTATCCCCTCAAAGTATTTATCCCCTCAAAGTATTTATCCCCTCAAAGTATTTATCCCCTCAAAGTATTTATCCCCTCAAAGTATTTATCCCCTCAAAGTATTTATCCCCTCAAAAGATTCAAAATGTTTTTGATCTTCTGGGTAACAAAACTAACAATTTAATATAAAATAGAGGACAAACAATTTTAAAACTAACGGTTTTAAACTCATCCAACGGTTTAAAATGACGACTAAAACTGGCAGTAAATGACGATAAAATAAAAGAGAGAAAAAAAGGACGGAGAAAACAACTATTCAAACAATCAATTTTCTTTTCTCACCGATCACCGCTAAAACAGAAAAAAAAATAATTTGAGACGTTGAAAATGACGTGCTTTTCACAATCTCTCCCCTTTCCTTTTTAGTTTTTCCCAAAAAAAGGGTCCGCAAAAATTTTGAAAGAGAAAATTTATAACAAATCTAGTCATAAACTGCTCATAATTTTTTTTTCTATTTTTTTCTCTTCGTTTTTTATTATTTTCAGCCACTTTTCAGCTGCACCTTGTCAAAATGGACGTTGTTATCAGAAAATTATTTGGCGATGATAGAAGGGAAAGGATGATCACTACAAAGTAAAAAAAAGGTGGTTTGGGACTAAGGATCAAATGTTTTAGAGAAGTCAGAGTAAATAAATAAACAAAGAGAGAGATCAAAATAGTAAATTAAACGACAGATTGACTCTTGTAAAACTAAAAAACTAATAAAATGGGAGGGGCGTTTTGGCGCAACGAGGCTTAGGCGCATGGTCATAAAATTGGTCAAATGATAAGATAAGAGCGTGAAATTTTCCAAAAATATTACTCATAGTGTTAGCTAACTGCTACATAAATTTCAAATTTTTTGGTCAAGTATTCCAAAAGTTAGGGTTGAAAATGTCAATTTAATCGAAAAATGTAAACTTTAGTCATGTTTTTCGGTCATAACTTCATTTACAGTAAATAAAAAATTCTGAAATTTTTGTTGAGGGTAGAAAACATTATGAGGTATCAAGAAAATAAAATTTAACACTTTTAGGTTCTCGTCTACATGTAAATTTTTAAACTCGCGCCAAATTCTTCTCGCGCCAAAACATCCCTGCAAATAAATACACTCTCACTCCCCACAACAACATTGGACTTTTTACATTACAATTCCACAAACTTCTTATAAGATTAGAAAAATTTTGGTATGACTTTCTCTCGGGTGATTGATTGAAGCTAGAGTGGGAGAAAATTGTTTTATTTTTGCATTAAATTTTTGTTGGTATTTTGGTTTAAGGGGAGAGATGTTTGTGAAAAATAGAATGAATGATGGACACAAAAATATAAAACAAAATTTTAATGTTGGCGGTTGATAAAGGCCATCAAGAAATTGATGACGATGAAATGCCGATTTGGATCACGAGGGGAAAAGTGGAAGGGGAAGGAAAGTTAAGGGGAAGGAAAGTGTTGAGCCATCATTTTGAGAGAGGTTTTTGACTGGTAGTTAAAATAACGAAGAAAAATAACGGAGAACAAACAAAACAGAAATAGAGGAATTATAAAACGGCTGATGAAAATGAATGTGAAAATTAATAAAAAAAAGTGAAAATTGAAAAATGCTAAAAATGGGGGATAAAAATAAATATTAAAAAAAAATATTTTTTTACACCATATGAGGTAATTAAAATATATTTGTATTTTAATTAATTAATAAATTAATTTTTTTCAAACTACAAAAATTTTTTTTAATTGGAATTAACTTGGAAATCTAGGCTAGACAGAGGTGAGTCGACACTTTTTCTTCTAATTTAAGATTTCCGAAAATTTGTTTTAAAATTTTCTATTTGCGGATTTTGTGGCAATATTTGCCAAAAAACTATAAAAAATTTTTTTTCAATGAAAAAAACTATATAAGGGTAAATTCTTTGATAGATTTTTTGAAATCTCCAAAAGTTCAAGTTCACCTCTTATTTGGAAAATCTCTTTTGAGAGAATACAGTATATTTTATTAATAAAAGGGAAGGGTAATGTTGATTAGAGTATTTTCTCGAATAAATACCCTGGGTAATTATTTTTTCGACATCTCTCTGGAGAGGGTAATTATTAGGGAGGGGGTAATTAATTGAGGGAGGGGGTAATTATTAGGGAGGGAGGGGGTAATTATTAGTGAGGGGGGAATTATTTATGAAAATACTGTAATAATTTAAAAAAAAGATGAGTTAAATAAACGCGGTTATTTAACGGAAAACAGAAAAAAGGAATGTTTTTTAACAAAAAAATTGAAAAAAAAAATTTAAAAAAATTTTCTACAACTTCAAGTCTTAAGAAAAATAAAGAAATAAAAATATAATTTTGTTGGGTGTTTATGACGATAGACTTTGGCCGCTGAATTTGTTTTAAAAAATGTGTTGTAATATTGTGAAACATCGATTTTGAGTTGAAGGGAAAAAAATCAAAAAATTTTTTAGTTATGTCAAAAGTCAGCAGACAGAAGAGAAAAATTCACAAAAATAATAACAAATAAAATAAATATACTTCCCAGAGAATGTAATAAATTCTGACAGAAAAAAAAATAATTTTTTTGTTATTGAGCGCGAGGGCAAAAATAGACAAAAAAATAGAAAAATCATTTGTTTATGAATTTTAAAAAAGAGGGAAAAAAGTTTTGGTGATTTTCTAAAAAATAAATGGGAAAAATCAGAAAAGAGCAAAAATAAAATTTAAAAAAAACAATAAAATAATAATAATAATTTTTCTAAGAAAAATTAATTCAGCTGCCCTTTTTATTATTTTCCTAATTTGGAAAAATAAAAATAAAAAAAACTTTTATTAGAGCATAAAGTTTTGTAAATTATTAGAAAAAAAATTTAGAAAAAAAATTTTTAAAAAATTAGAAAAGAACTTTAATCGTAAACATGAAAGTGTAAAGGAATCATTGTTTATTCAAACGCTGATTTTTGGAGAAAACGTAGGGAAAACTTTTGCAAAAATTAAATTTTAAAAGTCCCAAAATATTTTATTTTTTTTTCTCCCCAAAAAAAGAAAGTTTAAGAAAAAAAATATTTTGGGTAGAGTGGAGAGGTACTGTATTTTTTCTATTATAATGACATGTCATTCTATTTTTCAACCCTTGTTTAAATTGGAAATTTATTCATTATCAGTTGACTAACGGGATTTTGCGGGATTTTGAGGGATTTATCCCTCGGGATCTAGCCCCGCAAATTTTTTGAAAAAAAATCCCGCATGCGGGATCCCGCAAATGCAGTAAATAAACCAATCCCGCAATCTTCACAATCCCAGTCCCAATCCTAGAACTGTCATTATAATAGAGAAAATACGGTAGTCAGAAAAATCTCTGAGATTGGAATTGGGGCAAATGTCACAATCACAAATTTAAAAAAAAATTTCGTAAATCGGAAAGAAAAGAAAAAAAATAAGTCGAAAAACAGAAATCTGTAAGTCGAAAAACAGAAATCTGCCCTTTTAGCACAAATTAGAAGGAGATTTTCAAAAATTTTCTCTAAAATAAAAATCAAAATTTAACCTTTTTAGATTTGTTTTTTGCTTGTTTTTATACAAAAATAAATTTAATAAAAGTGCAAAATTACAAAACACAAATTTTAAAAATTATAAAAAAGTCTGGGAAAATCCCACTTGTTTACCTCTCAACAAAAATGCCACACAAAATAAAAGGGAAAGTCTACATAATATGCACTTTTTTTAAAAAATAAAAAGATGTTCGGGGAGAGCCCTCAACTAAAGAATTTGCCCTTTTAGTATTTTTTCATTGAAAAAATTTTTTGAGAAAATTTTTTTATTTCCTCGTCTACCTTCTTTGCTTTTCCCCGCTTTTCATTAAAATCGAAGTGCCCGTCTTGCCGCCTTTTTCTTTCCCAATCCCGAGGACTCCCTCATCCTCTCTCTCTCAATCCTCAAAGCCCAAACGTCATAAGGCTGTCAATAAATAATTGAGGGAAAAGGCTTTCCCAGAGGTTTTTACTCTCTTTGTTTAGCCTAATCTCTAACTTAAATTGTTTTTTCCCCTCACTTAAATTGTTTTTTCCCCTCACTTAAATTGTTTTTTCCCCTCACGAAAATATTTTCCTCCTTTAAAAGCTTCCGACTTAATTTCGCAATAAATAAAAAATAAAGTAGGGCTAATAGAGAATAATAAAACACACAGAAGAAAAAAATGTTCAAAAGATTTCTTAAGAAAAATTTTCCTTTTTTGATAATAGAACGAATTTTTTTAAAGATATTTGAAAAAATACAGCAGCAACCCAAATGAACCGGATGTAGGTGCTCTCGTAACCAATGTGAACTTATATTCCGATGATATTCTGGGAGATAACCTCATGAAGAAACTGGGTGATAGGTGCAGTTATGATGAGGTGAACTTATATCCAAGGGGGCTTATAACGAGCTTTTTTGGAAAAACATGACCGAAGGGTGTGGGGATAAAACCAAAAGATTAATTTTTGATTTTTAAACAAAAAGACTAATTATAGGTATTAAGAATAACTTTTAAACGTTAGAAAGGAGAATAAAATAAAGGTCGCGCAAAGAATAAAGATGACAAAAAATTAATTCTCAATAAAATGTTCCCAACAGTTCCGGTGAAACCTGTCCTTTTTGTTTACAAAAATTAAAACAATCTTTAGCTATTATAATCCCCAAAACTTTACGAGACAGAAAGAAACGAAAAACTTTAAAAGATAGGAATATCGTGACTGGAAGGACTAAAAAATGTTAAATTGGTACAAACAGAATTTATTGACAATTTATTGAATCTCGAATTTATTTTTATTGTGCGAAAGAAAAATTAAAGGTTGCCCTTTTGCCCTAAGAATGTTATAGCATTTGAATTAAAAAATAAAATAATTTCAAGACATATTAAGTGCCAAAAATGTCAAAAAGCAAAAAAAGTCAGCCTAGAACTGGCTCTCATTATAATCTCATCGAAATATACATCTACCCCCGTTATACAACAGGAGTACACCAAATCGACGGTTTCCCCTCAAATTACACCGGAAAAATTTATAGAATTAATTATTTGGGTGAAGTTATAACGAGAGAGTTAAGGTAAATTCAAAAGCGAAAGTCTTCATAAACCTAGTACAAAAGAAATCTACCGTATTTTCTCAAATAATTACTCTGGGTAATTATTTTTTAACCTCTCGCTAGAGAGGGTAATTATTAGGGAGGGGGTAATTATTTGAGAAAATACGGTAATCTGGTTAATCCGGACTTTTAAAGAGAGATACTGTATAAATTCCATAAACGCTCGAAATATCCTAACAATTTATATTATTCAAAAAACCAACTTGTTGTTGATTCTGTTGGAACTGATCTGCCACCAATGCACTAATAGGCGAACTAGTATCCGATTGTTGTTGTTGTTGAACCAACGCTGCCAAAAGCTGCAGCATTCTGTGCAGAAACACTCAAAGTGGAATTTGTCCCATTGTTGTTAGATTGGCTTCCATTTCCGTTATTATTTCCATTAGGTTGTCTATAAGGAAAGGAGGAGGACATTTAGCAAGAATTTCCAATATTAAAATTTTATTTTAAAATAATTTTTTCTCTTCAATAAATGTGTGAAAAAGCTGTTTTTCCGCTTGAAGAATAAACGAGAGAGCACCTTCGTTTACAACAATTTTTCTTTTTTTTTCGTCAACAAAAGAAAGAAAAGAGAAACAAAAGCTGGACTGAATAAACTTTGGTCTCTACTATAGAGCTGATGACAAAAAAAAAGTTTTTACAAGATTGCCGCTATTTAAATAATGCGTTGCTTTGAGAGATATAAGCGGCAAAAAATATTATTTAAGAAGAGAATAAATAGAATATATTATATTATGTAGAAAAAAAAGAAAAATGCGCAGAGGAATGTGGCAAAAATAATTTTTTGTTGTAAAGGCTTTGTCGGTTTTTTTTGTCGTTTTTACTCAGTGGCCAACGGTCGAGAACACTGAAACCTTTTCAAAGTCAGAAAGGAAGGAATAATTTAGTTGTTTGAATAAATTTTTTGTCCAAATGTGCCTTTATCCTTCTAATGTTGTCAGATAAAGGCGCGGAAATGTTAAATGTTGTTAACTAGAAAGAGGAAGATGCCGCAAAAATATGATGAAAAATGAGTGTAAAAAAGATGAGAACGTGAATGAAGAGATTGTTGTTGAGAAGAAGAGATATAATTCCCAACAGAATATTTGAAAAGCTTTTTAATGTTGTTGGGCACACAAACACACCTTTTGGTCGACTGCGCAGAAATGTGTAGGTGGGAGATTATTTATAATTACTATATAGCCGTTGCCACCTATTTTTTCTTGCTCTCGTTGCCAATGCCTATAAGTTAATGTTATAATAAGAGGTTTGATGATGTTGTAATTAGTGGGGAGGGTGACGTTTGGACGCAGGAACGGTCTTGGCGGGTGTTTAAAAATCTCCTAGTTAAGAAATCCTATGGAACTGAAATTTAGCTCAGATTGTTTCTGATAATATTATTTAATTATTCAGAAAATTTCAGAATTTTTAACTTAGTAGGAAAGTAGTTATGGAAGAGCAAAGAGCGAAAAGACGGCATTTTTAAAAATATTCAATATTTTTGCCCATAACTTAAACAAAACAGAACGGAAAATTCTGAAATTTTTCTTAGGCATAGAAAACTCTATAAAAG
Organism: Meloidogyne hapla; assembly: GCA_000172435.1. Lineage (NCBI taxonomy): Eukaryota > Metazoa > Nematoda > Chromadorea > Rhabditida > Meloidogynidae > Meloidogyne > Meloidogyne hapla. The sequence continues at coordinate 53,479 of ABLG01000180.1, read as the reverse complement.
ATTTTTAATCAAAATTTCACGGCTCTAAGTCAAAAATTGTTAATTTTATTAATTTTGTTAGCGCGCAACCAAACGTTTCTACGCCCAAACACCTACGCCCAAACATCTACACATTTTCTCAAAAATATTTATTTTATTTTAGTTTTGCTTTCACACCTTTTCCACAAATGGCTGCTTTTCTCAAAATAAGTGTTTGTATTTTGTATTTTTATCTTTTTTTTTGTTCTTTCCGGGCTAAATGCCAACTTCTCTATTGTGTGTTCTCGTTCCTTTAAGCAATGAATGTTTGTGTTGAGTAAGTCGATTAGCCGGCCATAGGCCTTGCAAATGTTTTTAGATGGCGTTGCGAGGCACTTACTTGCCTTTTCTTTATTTAGTTTTCTGAAAAAAAGCAAATAAAAAAACAATTGGAAAATGTAAATAAGAAAGAAAAAAGAATTTTTCTATTTAGTATTTTCGCGTTTCTTTAGAATTTTATTTAAAAAATAAGGAAATATTTATTGAAAGAATTTTTTTAATAAAAATGTAAAAATGGGAATAATAAAAAAAGAAAAATAATAAAAACGAAAATTTAATGAGTTACAGTATACTTATTTTTTAAATAAAAGTAATGGCACCAAAACGGCCGGATGTAAGCTAATTTGAAGCGGGGAGAACGGTACACGACAGTTGGGCGCGAGGACAGTTGGGCGCCCCATGTTAAATATAAGAAACTCGGAATTTTCGTCTCCAAATGGGCAAATGGGTTTCGTAACCGGGCTTATTTAATTCAGAACCTATGGTCAGGTGGGTTTGGGTTAAATGTTTTGGCTTATTCATTCAAAATGTCTCTAATTATCTCGCGCCCAACTGTCCTCGCGCCCAATCGGCCGCGCCCAACTGTCCTGCTCCGGGGGAGAACCAAAATAGAGTAAATAAGAACTAAAAATTCAAAGATTTTTTTATAAATTTTTATAAAAATTCCCAACAGAAAGGCACTCTCTAATAGAAGGGCACTCTCTAATAAAAGGCCCTAGATAAATAAAAAAAATTTTAATTATAGGGAAAAAAGTAAAAAACTAAAAAAAACAAAAGGATATCTAGAAAAACAAATGATCTGGAAATTATTATTACTATTTTCTTTATGACTCAATAAAAATAATAATAACCAAAAAGGGCCAAATCTGACTGTAAAAATAAGGCTTTCAAACAATAGAATAAATCAGATTTATTTATAAGAGATGAAGAGGATAACATTAAAAACGACGAAAACGATTCTTCTATTTACCGCTTCGTCTGAAGAAAAATAAATGGGAAAGGGTACATTCCACACCCATAGTAATGCTCCTTTCTATCCGTTTGTTGTATTTTCCTTCCCCTCTGACTCTTCCATTTATCACCATAAAAAGAGTTGGGGGATTGGAGGGGGTATGGGAGATATGGGACTGCTTTAATACATTGAGGCTAAAAAGAAAAATAAAGAAAAAAATGGTTATGTATATGCCTGCGAATAAAAAAAGAAGAAAACTGGACGTTGAATGTTGTATAAGGTGAATAAAAAATGAGAAGAACACATTTTAGTTGAAAAATAAAAAAATTGTTGAATTACAAAAAACATTCACGAAAAGTTAAAGTAAAATCCAAGAGTTATAAATTTTAGAAAATTCTAAAAAAAAATTCTCTGTTAGGGGGAGATGTGATGGCCGGAAATGGAAAAAATTGTGGAGAGTGCGCGAATATGGAAAAATTTTTTCTTTTGACGTTAATTTTATAGACATGATTGAGAAAATCAAAAATACGTATTCTAAAATTAAAAATCCCAGAATATCACCAAATAAAAGATCAAAGCATTAGGGAAAAGATCAGATAAAAAATATCCATTGTAATGTAAAGCTAAAAAAATAAAAAAATCTTGTCATGACTTCCTCCTACTGCAGAGCAAACAATCGTGTAAAAATGTCCATTTGCTAAAGACATTGGACTAACTGGCTGCCTCAAGCCGGCTGCTCTCATTCTCAGGTCTGTTGACGTTTTCGTGTAGGGGTAAATGAAAATAGTAGAGGCAATTCATTGCTACATTATATTTGGGGGTCGATGTTTGTTGGTTAGTGCTCTCTGTTAGTTATGAACGAAAGACAGCCTTGGGCGGGACGGTGCTCATTGGTGACGTTTCAAGTCGGGCAAATGGCGTCGACACCGCGTCGACAGCGACGAAAGCAGTTACTCAACAAGAGAGCTGTTTGAAAGGTTTGGGGGATTGTTATGGAGAGAGCATAAGCGCTGTACACCGCTCGTCGCTATGGATGAAGTAAATGAAGAAAAAAATAAAGGAAAGGAAGAAAGAAAAGAGAAGAATCGTCGTCAGCCCCCACCCCCTATTTCTAAAGCATTTCCCGGCCCCAATCCTTCACTACTCAGCCAACCAAAAATCGTTCACAGCGTAGCCGCTTTCCCATTCCCACTACCCTACTCTATGTGTATTTTCCCAAGGCAAGCAGCCAGCGAAGATAATCGATGGAGAAACATCGAAAATGATCAACAGCAAAAAGATCAACATCAATAAGAACTAGACTAGAGAAATTCCATTGTTAAAGAGGCTAAAAAGACGAGTTTGTATAAAATAACAATATCAGAATAAGACTAAATCATTAAAAATTAAAATTTCAATTAAATACATAGGAAAAACTTCGAATTCCGTATTGTTGTTCGTCTCCGAAATTTTATTTCTCTCAATTTACAGTAAACGGCAATCAATTCCAACTTTGAACTGACCCTTTTTTATTAACTAAATAAAAATTCTTTTTGGCGTTCTGTTATTTTATATTTTCAGAAACTTTTCTGAAAATATTTTTTATGGGGTGATTTTTTGTGATTTTTGATTTGCTTTTTATTTTGCATTTTTTAAAATTTCAATTTCTTTTAGTTAAGCTTTTCTAAATCTCTTGTTTGCAAACAAAAATGTTGGCTGCTCGTCAAGTTGCTTTGATTGCTCGTTCATCGAACTTGCGCCAATCTTGTGTCCCGCTTCAAACTTTTCTGTTCAATTCCAACCAATCTGTTTTGCTTAGTACAAGTGCTATTCGAAAGGATATTGACAGTGCTGCAAAATATATTGGAGCAGGTTTTTTGGAAGTTGAAGGAATTTTTAACGATTTTCAAAATTTAAAGGAGCTGCAACTGCTGGAGTCGCTGGTTCTGGTGCTGGAATTGGAAACGTTTTTGGATCGCTGGTATTTCTTTTAATTTTTTAAATGTGGGGGTTAGAGCTCTTGAGTTTCCTTGAAATTCAGCTTTGTTTTAATGTTCTCGGAGGAGCCAGTCTAGAGACCTGAAAAGCTTTGGTAGTGCCCACAACTTTAACTTTTACATTATCTATTTATATCTTAAATTTTTAAGTTGATTGGATTTGCTCGTAATCCTTCGCTTAAGCAGCAACTCTTCTCCTATGCAATTCTTGGATTTGCTCTGTCTGAAGCTATGGGACTTTTCTGTTTGACTATGGGCTTTTTGATTCTCTTTGCCCTTTGAAGCGTTTTAAATTAGAAGAAAGAATAGGATGAAGTTTTAATTGATTTTGTTATAATAGAATAAAAAAAGTTTGTTAAATGGAGAATTAAAAATTTCAGTTTTGTGTTGGTTATATTGTAATAGATAAATTTTTGAGGAAATTTTGTTTTTAATTTTCTTGTTTGTTAATATTCATTGAATACCTTTTTTGATCTTTTAACATTTAAAATCTTTATAAAAAATCGATAGAAATATTTTAGAAGATCTTTATAATGCCAATTTACGAAAATTAATTTTTGATGCGATTGAGTAATCCGCTTTGTTTTTTCCTATCTTCTGTTGAATTAAACTCAAAAACAGGTTGGGGCCCTTATCGTAAGCACAGGGTAGGCCTTCATTTTGTTGGAACTGAACCTTCTGTTTTGAAATATCATCACGTTTGTTCTTTTTAATTTTGAGATTTTTAATTTAAAAAATTGTTTAGATCCCAGATAAAAAGCCAGAACAACCCTATGGTCTTCAAGGAACAAATCATCTTTTGCCTGGATTTGGAAAAGTTCATTCAAAGTTACCTACAAAGGCATTTTTGAAAAAGGATAAGGTTTACTTTTAAATTATTAAATCTAGGAGTTCTAAGGCGGTAAAAGTTTACTACTTTTGGCTCTAAGTTTCAATTTATAGAAAAATCGATGAGGACATTATATTCAATTTTTAGGCCATGGTTTAAAGCAGAGCTGCATTGAATCAGAAAAATTGAAATTTCGATGCAGCTCTGGTTGTGACCTCCTAAAATCTTTAGAAAATAAGAGATTGGAAATTTTCTAAAATTCCAGAATCCATAGTTTTGGGGAATTTTTATATTCTCAAAATTTTTATTTCAGGTCTATACTTGGTGCAGTTGTGGGTATTCTGGAAGTCAACCACTTTGTGATGGCACACATTTAACCACTTATTTACCCGACTGGGTTGTTAAACTTAAACCTGTTCGTTTCATTCCAGGTTAATTTTTAATTTTATTTTTCTAATTAAGTTTTTTCCTATTTAGATAGAGATATGGAAGTCTGGTTTTGTAATTGCAAACAAACAAAAAATAGGCCTTTCTGTGATGGTTCTCACAAAATATTATTGAAAGAAGAGAAGAAGACTGCTTTATCCGATGATTAAATTTTTTGTTATTTTTTAGATTTTTTGTTCTAGAAATAAATGTTTTTGATTGGAATCTTTTTTTATTATAGAAGAGATTTTCTTTTTCTCATTTTATCTTTGAATTCGAAGAAAGATTTTTCGAAGAAAAATTTGATCTTTTATTAAAATTTAGATTATTAATCTATAATTTCTATTATGGAGGAGAAGATGAAGCAGTTGTTGGTGGAAAAACCTGTTGTAATTGAAGACAGGGATGTTTCTACATTGTTTAAGGTTTGTTTTCTTAATTTTATTATTTCTGAAATTAAAAAAAAGTATTTGGCTCTGAGGGGTCGGCTTCTAGATTTAAATAATTTTTTTCCGGACCCTCCATGCCCCCCTCGTCCTTATTCCTCATTAGACAAGAAAGATATCCAGACATTGCATTCAAACGTTTTGTTAAGGTTTTTCAAATTGAACCTTCACATTCTCAACGTTTACTTTGTTTACACCTTGAAACTGAAAAAGATGTAAAAGGAACAGTTCAATTAATTTGTTCAAATGCTATAGAAGACCATTTTTTCGTTGATGTTTTAATTGCACAATTCTCAAATAGAAATAATTCTGAATTTGTTTCTTTTGTTTCAAAAACTTCAAATAAACCATCTATGAGGGCAATATGTCAACGTTTAAGTGCAATTATGGAAAAATGCAGGTTTTCTTCAATAAAATTTTTGTGGGTTGTTCCAAACTTCTTTTCAATTCCCAGAAAAGATGATGATCGTAAATTAGAAAGCAGAGTTGTTTTACTTGTTTCATTACTCGCTTCATGTTCGTCTTTGCGTATTTCAAATGATGAAAGTCGTCAATGGGTCTCATTTTTGGCTAATGAAACAAATACAGATGATGTATCACTCAAAATTGCGCTAGCTACAATTTTAGCAACTCCAAACTTAATGCTGTAAGCGTTCGTTTTAATCATTTTTTTAGATTCTAAAAACTGATTTTTGGTTTCTACCGAGTTTTTGGGTTCGATCGATTTTTTAAGTTAAAATTTTTCTGGGTGTTCTCCCCAAAGCTGTTAAGAATTTTCTAAATTATTTCGAGATGCCCAAACTCGTTTTAATAATTTTTATTTAATTTAATAGAGACCAAGTATCTTTCCGAGATGAAAAAATTGGAAAGAGTCTGAGTTCATTCTTCTCTTATCTCCATTCACTCATTCAAAAACCTGAATATGCCCCTCTCAGCAATGTAATGATACTTATTTATGTACATTTGGTTACTGATAATGCTGAAGATTTGTCAATATTGCTTTCTAATATACTTGGCCACAAAGTAAAAAATTTTTTTTTAATTTATGAAATTTTCAAAAATTTTAAAAATTTTTAAGGTCCCAAAAACTCTCTCAAAACAACCTTTTGTAAAAGAACTTTATATTGGAAATGCAATAAACCAACAAGATGTTGCAGAAAAAGCAGCTAATATAAACACAACAAAACGTTTGAATGCTACAATGTCTGGATATTTACCTGTCCATTGTATTTGTGCAATGTTACATTGGCGTTCTTTTTCGAAATATAGTACTTCAATAAATGTAATTTAAGAAATTTTTTTATCTTTTTGAGCCCTAAAATTATGAAACCTCCGTCTAGCAAGGGGCATAGCTTTGGAAAGAAAATTTTAAAATCTTTATACGAGTCTAAGGAAATTTTGTCGAAAAGGCAAATTTCTGCCTTTCCATTTATAAAAATTGATTTTCGAGTTAGGTAAGATCGCAGTGGGTTGAATGGTGCATTCATCTTTGAAGAGTATGAGTTTCGAGTTTAATTATGCCAATTTCTCTTTATAATCATTTTTAAAATTCAGGAATGGGTCAAAACACAAATGCTTGAATGTCAAACACCTATACATCCAATTGTTGCACATTTGTTGGAGAATTTTGCTAGTAGTTGTATTCCATCAGAAACATATCCTCATTTTAATCAATCAATTGATGAACAATTTTTTCAGGTTTAAAAAGTAATTAGAAAATAAAATTCGAAATTTTTAGGAAATATTTTCTGGAGAAATTTTTGATGATTCTAAACTTGTTATTCGAATACTTTCTCTTGCTTTTCTTATTGCCTTTACTTTCAAATTGGATTCTTCTTCAAATAAAGATCAAAATGGAAGGACAATTAAACTACCCAAAGCTTATAGTCAATCATTATGGAAATCAATTCCAATTCGTTATTTATTGATTATGGCAGATATGAGGCATTCTGATTTTCAACATATTAGGCCAATGTTGCAGAGATACATGGTATAAAAAATCTATTTATAATACATTTTTGGGCGGGCTAAACGAATCATTGGAGAAATTTCCTCCAATCTCCAAATTTTTTATTATTCCATTTTCCATTTTTCTGGAATTATCTGGAATTAGAATGAATAATTTACATTCCCTTTTTGAATGGTTTATTAAAATATTTTTAATGGGGTTTAGACTCGTATGGGATTTTTTTGGTCAATAATACTTTTGGCAATAAAATAAAAATAAAATATTTTTTAAAATTTAATTCCAGTCTTATTTTAGTATTTATATTAAATTTTCCTTTAATTTATTATTTTTATTTAATTTTACAGGTATTGAGCCTTCCCCATTTACTTCCAGAACAAATGCATTTTGATTCATTTAAAGGGTTATTTGAACTTTAAAAAATGAATTGATTTTAATTTTATAGCCAAAATTCTCATCTTTCTGTTCGAGGAAAGCGACAAGTCGTCCCTGTTTCTGATTTTTCTTCTTCTATGGATGATGCACTCAATGGACGTGGATTTTTTAAAATTGCGAAAATAACTGATTTATTACTTAATTTGCCAATCCAATCTCAAATGCCTCATTTTGAAACTGTTCTCAAAGCAATGACTTTCTTGTTAGATGAAGAGCGTTGGCCTCGAGCTTTATCCGAAAAATTTGCACTTTTATGGGAGCGTTTTGATAGGTTTAATTTTTTTTATTTTTTTATGATTTTTTGGGTTTCTGGGTCCTGTGAGTTAATTTTTGTTTCGGGGATAGAATTTTTTGCCAGGAGATGATTCCCAGTTGCGAGCAACTAAAAATCCCTTTTTCAACTCAATCCTTTAAAAAATATAACATCTTTAAGTGTAATTCCTCGTCGTCTACACGAAGATACAATCCGTTTATGGCTCAAATCTCCTCAAGCTTCACAAGTTCCAAATCTAGATGATCGCGACAATGACTTTCTTATAGCGCATACTCCATTAATTTTATTCCGTGCAGATGCTCGTGTCTTCAAAAGTCCGCCTCATTTAAAATGTTTTTGCCGTTTATTAGCTTTTTATTTGGCGGCAAGTAGAGATGCAAATTATCTTAAATTAACGAGGGCTATTGCTTATAATACAAAGAAGTTTTTTTTGATATTTTTAAGGGACAGGGAGTTTATTTTCACAATTTCAGTGAAATGGCAGAAAAAGAGGAATTACTTCGTTCATTTATTGGAACTCAACGTTTAGCCGTTGTTCAAGTATTTATTGAATTATGTGATGGTGATCCTAAAGATATACCTAATCTGGAAGAAATTCAACAAATTTTATGTACACAAATTCATCAATTTTTTATTGCAGACACTCATTTACCCAAATTAGTTCATTTTAATGTAAGTTTTGAATTTTTTAAATTAAAAAAAATTTTTTTTTAATTTTTCCCATAGATGTACCCATTGAGATTAATACCAGTTATAGTCAAAAAAGTTCCTTCAGCTCATGTTTTGATTAATTCTATAAATGAACTTCTTACTGGAGGCAATTTAGAAAGACGTATTTTTACTATTGTTTTGATGACTGAATTATTGGAAAATGTAAAATTTTTTTAATTTTTTTTAAAAGAGATTGGGGAGAAAAAATCCCTTGAATTAGTGAAAGTCTTTTTGCAGTTCTAAATTTTTATCCAATACCTTTAGTCTTAGACTTTAATAAATAACGTAGTTTGCGCAATCCACAAATTATGGCCGCAATTGTTTGCGGCCTAAATTATTATTCCGCAAATGCTTAATAACAATTAGGCGACGATCTACTGAAGGGTAAGACTAAGAATAAACATTTTAATTAAATAATATTTGCTGTCGAAAAGTGTCATTTTTACTTGAAAAATCTCCGGAAATATATTTTAATGCCAAAAATAATTTTTATAATTTTAATTAAAATTCTCTTTATTTTTATTTTTTAAGTACAAAATTCCAAGTGCATTTGCTGCTTTAACTCTAATATCTGATTTATTGGACACTTTAATATCAAATATTGTCAATGAAGAATTTATTATTTTAATGTTAAATATAACACCTTCATTGGCACGTTTAATAATTCTTTCACCTTTCCATGCCGAACATTTTTTGTCAACAATTCAAAGAACAAAAGAATTATCATTAAATAGATTAGCATTATATACAAGTTTAACAAAAGCTAGAATATCTCCAGAACAAAAATTAATTGAAATGATAGATAAAATTTTAGAAGAATTACCTAAATTATCTGAATAATTTATTAAATTGTTTTATTTAAATAAATTATTTTAAAATAAAAGAAAATATAAATTAAAAGGTTTTTGTTGAAAAGAAAAAAATTCTACTAGAATTTACCAAAAAAGTTAAAAAAATAATACATAGTAATAAATTTTGAATCTAGTCTAGTACTCTTTCGGTCTCTAATTTCCAGCTTAAATCCCCTTGAATCAAAAATTAAATTTTTACAAACTAACAAAAAATAAGGTTGACGTTAAGCTTGATTCTATTTTTTGAATAATTTTTATAAAATGCTCATTACTCCTCGCTAATAATAATAACAACAACCCGACTATATACTAGAGAGCGGCAAAATCGCGTTTTCCGGATCCGCATGCGGATTTTTTTTTCTAAAATTTTATCGGACAAGATCCGCGCGGATTTTTGCAGGATAAATCCTGCTCTTGCAAAATCCGCAAAATCGAAAAAGACTGCGGACCGCGGATCCCGTAAAATCCTGCGCAGGATCTTGTCCTGCGCCGGTCTCTACTATATACCCAAAGAAAAGCTTAAAATAATTGACTCCAATGAAAAATATCTTAAATTTGCAACGAGTTGAGAGTTAATAATCAAATTAAGACTTGAGAACCATGTCCGATTTTTCTTCATGTCTTACATCATCCTTTTAGCTTAATTAAAAATGAACTTAAGTTTAAGAACTGTCTACTTTAAAAATTTAAAAAAAACTTTTGTTTTATTTACATATTTCAAAGTTAATGCACTTTATAATAGACTGTCCAGACTTGAGAAATAGGTATATGTCTTATATTTTTTTTTCGTTTCTTACATCATTCTCTTACACAATTAAAATGAACTTAAGTTTAAAAAAATGAAATTTTATTGTTATTTCATAAATTCACATTTAGGTACATATGGGAAATGTCAAATGACAAAATTTGCCTATTTAATGTTTAATTAATTAGTTCATTCATTCATAATAAAGCATATTTTATTTTCTACTTAATTTTAAATAATTCCTAGAATTATCCCATCCTAGGTAAAAATACAAGGAAAGATTAGAGACAATCACCCAAAGAGAATTGTCGCTTTAGTGTGTGTAGTGGGCTCCTGAACCACATTTAATTTTGCAGTTGTCCGGTGTGATATCGTCTTGGTGTGGAATTGTCGTGCCACTAGTGGGATTGCTTGTTATATCGGTGGAAAGGGAAGAGAACATTTTTGAAGTGAAAGGGATGCCATTTAAGTGAAATTTCTATAATATTTTTAACTGAAAAGGCGCTCGGTTGCTGGTCAATCTGATAATTTAAATCATTTCCTAGAATAGAATAAAAGGTTAATTTTAGAATAAAAGGTTAATAAAAGGTTATTTTTGGATTTGCGGGCAAACACAATTTTTTGGGCTCTAATTATAACTCAGAAGGAATTCTGTTTTAGCAAATACTGTATAGGGATCGGACAAACATGCCGATCGAGTTTCGAGTCGAGTTTTTCCGAGTTTTATCGAAACTCGAAATTTTCGAGTTTTCTGAAAAAAATTCGAGTCGAGTTTCGATACGAGTTTATCGTTATCGAAACTCGAAAAAGCTCGTCGAAAACTCGTATCGTCCGATCCCTAATACTGTATATAATATTAATTCAGGAAAATGTTTAAATTAATATTTTTCATTTTCTTTTTGCTTATATTTGTGAATATTTCAACTGGGAAAAGTTGTAAAAATTCAAAAAGTGGAGAGAATAAAATTAACCTCCGTAGACACAAAAGAGGTTCAAAAGATTGTGAAGAAAGCTCCATAAAACAAAGTGATCTAGAAAATCTTCAATTGGTAGAAGGAGAGGAAGAAAAAGTTAAAGAAATAAATAAATCAAGGAAAAGAGCTTTGTATATATGTGACAACTTTTTCTACTCACATACAAAATTTAATGTAAATATAAATAATATTAATTAAATTACCGTAAGCTATTTACTCGAATAATTTCCCTGGGGAATTATTGTTTCAACCCATTCCTGGCATGGGGAATTAATCGAGGGTGGGGAATTATTCGAGTAAATACCGTATTTCCTAAAATAGAATACGGTATAATATTTAAAAGGAGAATAAACTTAAAATTTTAAACTTTTCTTTATTTTATAAAATCCTTAAAAGTCTTAATTTTTTTTAATTCAGACATTATTGGCCAACATCTTATCTGAGGAATATCAAATGGTAAATAAGTACTAAATGTTAATTTTTATTTTCCAAATCTGTCTAAATATATTGACCACAAAAATGTTTTCCAATTCCAAAAAATCAATGGTTCCTTGGTTCATGGAACCTCGGGTACCGTTGGTTCAACCAAAAGACATTTACGGTTACTGAAGGATTAAATAAGTCTAATTATTTTTTAATTAACATTTGGTTAAAAAATTAACTTTTTATACTAAATGAAAATTTATTTTGAATTAATTTAGCTCAGACCTGGTCACGGATACAGTCAATATCTGGATATCCGTTGATGGATACTAAAATCCGTGTCCGTGACCAGACTGTTTTTGCGTGTATTTCCTCTCTATTTTTTATTTTACTTCTCAGGATGTAATAGTTTACTCTCGAAGTGCAGGTGGGCATCCCGTAGATCCGGAAAATGTTAATTTGTTAATTAATGTGCCAATAAATGAAAATTTGTTGAATCAAAAAGTAGTAGAAGAAAAAGGGATTGTAGAAGCCTTTCAGCAATTTAGATATACTTACAACTTCATTATAGGAATTTATGAAGGTAAGACATTATTTTAGTTTGAAAAATAACATTTTTCAATTTTTAAAGAAATAATTTCAAACAAACAAGTCAAAATTGGTGAGGAAATGGTTGCAATTTATGACTGGTTAATTAAACAAAAATATTCTTTTGGGATTGCTGAATTTAATTTTATTACTGGCCCTTTTGCTGTTTTTGAAGCTTTAGGGATTGAAAATACTTTTAATGTTTCCGCTTCTGTATTCTTCCCTGTCCATCTTCAATTTCTTGGAATTGATGTTACTAGATATAAAGTTCCAGGTACATAAATTTAAATTGGTAGTACTTTTCATGATTCGATTCCGCCTCTAGGTATTTTTAAAAGTTTTCCAAAAATTCATCATTTTCTGGCAAAGCTCTTTTTACAAGAACAGAAAACCATGGGTTGGAAAGCGACTAAACATTTCAAACAAACAAGTCAAAATTGGAGAGGAAATTGTTGTAACGGGTTTAAAAAACAATCTTAACCTAAAGCTCATAATTTTTACAAAAGTTCATATCTTTCTTTAATCAAACCCTTAAACCTTCTAAACCTAATATAGAAAGAGTTTAGCAAAAGTTTAGCCACCGGACAGGTTTCGATCCTGCGACCTTGCTGCTGTGCTTGCTAGGCTTTCGCTCACACCTTTTACAGATGCTCTCCCACTGAGCTACCGGAGCGAACTTTTGCTTTCTCTCTTTTTTGATCTTAAGCCCCCGCCTAAGCGTTTTAAATGCTAGATCTCCCTTACAATATTAATCACCCCCAACATAATATTTCACAAAAAATTTTTAAAATAAAGATTTCAATTCTTCCTTACCTGGTGACTGGTTAAACAAGGAGGGTTTATTAGAAAATGGAAGTAAGAGATATAAAGAAAATTTGTTCAACAATTTGGATAATAATAAAGATAATGCAAATTTCTATTCACAAACGACTTCAACTATTTTTAATTCTTTTTTCAATAAGAGCAATGTTAATGATTTAAAATTACCTTCGCCTATGGAATTTTTATTCAAAAAAATTAAACTTCATTTTGCTAATCAGCCTTTACTTTTAAATTTCAAAGAATTTCCAACCTCTGAAAATATTATTTATATTGGAGGACTTCTTGTTGAACAAAATAAACTTTTGACTATGGAAAAAGTTAAAGTTGAAGATAATGAGGTAAATAAATTAAAAGTCTTTGGACAGGTTTCGTTTTGACAATCTGAATAAGCTTAAATAATCATGGAAGCAAAGTGTAAGGACAGCGAAGTTAATAATAGCAAAAATTAACGGTGGTGGTTGAGCGGATAATCCTGCATTGGAAAACTTTGATACAATCTCATCCAATCTTTAGCTATTTTCTGGGATCGGTTCGCCAGCTTTACTAAAGTTTGGTCCACTGAAGTTCCGGGTTAAACTTTACCTCATTTTATGCTACCGGCCCCGGATACTTCAAAAGACAGGATTATTAAGATCAAAAGTGAGAGTATATGATCTTTCTCCTTATCCTATTTATTATATCGTTGTTGATTAAGAATGTACGCCAAAGAGTTTGGCACCATTCACATATAAAAATTTTTAAAATTTCTCCCTCTTATAATTTAAAGCCTCCTTGCGTCGTTTTGATCACATTTGGAACGGTTAACATAACCGGAAGTTTGGACCTTAAAAGTATGACAAAAATGTTTAGAGAATTTGGAAAACATAAGCACTGTTTGTTTAAAGCTCGTTTAAATGATTTTGTCCCAAAAAAATATAATAAAGAAATTATTAAAGTGACTGATGAAATTCTTCCACAAAAAGAGATTTTGGGTAAAATAAATTTAATTTCATAATTAATTATTAATTCTTATATAGCAAAAGAAAATACGAAATTGTTTATTTCTCATTGTGGACAGAACAGTTTGACTGAGGTAATTTTTTAAATATTCTCTTGGAATTTTATTTCGCTTCTCAGAGATGGAAGGGTTAATTAATTATTTTTAGGCAATATATGCAGGTGTTCCTTTAATTTGTATTCCATACAATGGTGATCAATTTTACCTTTCTTCTCTTGTTGAACATTTGGGTATTGGAATATATGTAAAATTAAAAGTATGTAGTGAGCATGGAGTGGACAGTGTAGACTTTGGGGTTGACTTCCGCAAGGCTTTGAATAAAATGATGAAGAAGAAGTAAGTTAATAGGAATCTAATATATTTTGCCAAACTATTCATATTATGATCAATTAAATTTTAAAAAAAATTAAACGCAGGCGAAAATTTTTTAAATTCATCATCCTCCCATAAAATCCCCCCTTAACTATATTTGAGAAACATAAAGTTAACAACCTTGCTTTGGAGAAGCTTTGGAGAAAGCTTGGCTTTTTCTGTGATGAACTTATATATTTTCTTTATTTTTTAGCAATATTTATCAAAAAACGGTTAATGAACTTCGAACAAAAATTCTTCATGATTTAAAAGAAAATGGGCCGAAGAAAGATATTTTCCTTCAAAAGATTTCTGAGGTTATTAGTAAATAAAGTTGTGAATGAGGAAATAAAGAAATTTCACAAATTTTGGATTTTAAAAAATATTTTTAGCAATTAATTTACTTTTAACGATTATTAGATATTAATTTTGATAAAAAATTAATTTTAAATTTTTTTATATTGTACTTTTTTTATAAATTTTTTTATTAAATGTTAAGCTTGTAAGGCTTGTAAAAATATGGAAATACATATTTTTTCCTGAACTAGGTGGGTCATGAAACGTTCAAAAAACATGTTTTTAGTAATAAATAATTAAATTTGCATAATCCGCAAATATTGTCCGCAAATGCTTAATAACCATTAGGTTCTTCATTGGCACGTTTAATAATTCTTTCTCCTTTCCATGCCGAACATTTTTTGTCAACAATTCAAAGAACAAAAAAATTATCATTAAATAGATTAGCATTATATACAAGTTTAACAAAAGCTAGAATATCTCCAGAACAAAACCTCTGTGTAGTGGTGTAGTGGTTAACACACCCGGGAGACTCAGGTTCGATGCCTGGCGGCAGCACTTGTATTTACACAGGTGGCACGCCCTGAATGGGGAGGCAATCGGGTCTAGCTTGCTTGTAAATCCCGAGCCGGCAAAGGTATTGACACATTTACTAAAAAGTATATGTAAATCCTTAACACTCCCCCTTACATAAATTACCTGAATAATTAATTTATTTCTAAAATTATTTTTCTGTTGTATTAAAATAAATTATTTTAAATAATCGTTAAATAAGAAAAAAAAATTGAAAAAATTTTTATGCTACTAGAATTTACCAAAAAAGTTAAAAATAATACATAGTTTTAAATTTAAATCTTCTTCCAGCTTAAAACCCATCGAAACAAAAAATAATTTTTAAAAAATACCCCAAAAATAAGGGTTGCCGTCAAAAGAAATTTTAATAATTTTTATAGAATAGTCCGAAATTTAAATAAATAACGGCAACCCTTTTCTAGTTTCCCAAATAAACATTTAAAATCTTTTGTTTCTTTCTTTAGTTCTAACAAAATCATTCACCAATAACTTTTTTAATCTCTTCAAGAAAAACTTCTTTCATCCAGTTGTTCTTTAGAATGTTGTTGGTGGTTGGGGGGTAGTTCAGAATTTCGTTGCGTAGTTCATATGATTTCTTTTGATAATAATCAAAACTAAAATATTATTTAATTTATTTGTATTTGTTTTATTAAATATGAGTAAACAATTTTTATTTAATATAAAAATCTATTTGCAAGAATATATTTAAATTTTGCGGAAATTACATTTTTTACTTAGAAATTATTAAATTTTTTGTGTTTAAATATTTTTTGGAATTTTTTAAATTAATTTATTCAAAGCTTATTTTTAGTCCAAAAGAAATATCGGTAATAAAAAGATAACTTTTTTAGAGCTCCTGGAAATTCTTTAAAATCATTTAAGATTTTAACTTACTTGTTAGATAACAATTCTCCGAGAGCAAGACTAAAATCATTTTCGAAATTTTCATTTGTTTTTCTATTGCCATCTTCGTCTATAAATGCTAGACTAACATATATTCCAATACCCAAATGTTCAACAATGGATGCATTATATAATTGATCATCAGCGTTTGGAATACAAATTAAAGGAACACCTGCATACATTGCCTTTAAAAATATTTTTTTTTTTGAAATTTTTGTAGTAATACCTCAGTTAAGCTGTGCTGTCCACAATGGGAAATAAATAATTTTGTACTTTGTGTAACTGAAAATAATAATTATATTCGACTTCGATTATAATCTCCTAGGGTATGTATTTGCTTCCCGATACCATAAAATGAGAAAAATATTACATAAAATTTGCTTTTGTGGAAGCATTCCATCTGGTAGATTTTCAGTTTCATACACCTCTAAATTACTTATACTCTCATAGTTAAAAGGCAAACGGTGTTCCTCAATTCTTACTTTAAACAAACAATTTTTATATTCTTTAAATTCGTTTAACATTATTTCAATATCTTCGTCTTCCAATCCTCCAGAAAAAAGAACAGTTCCAAATGAAACTAGAACAACACATTGATGCTAAATAAATTATAAGTGATAATTCTTTATAAAAACAATGATCCAAGGCTTCCCATAAAAGGATGGGGGGGGGGGTGTATTTTCTGAAGACTATCGCAACCCTGCTCCTTTACGGGAAACATTTTTAAGATGAAATCAAAGGACGTATTCTTTTGAAACAGTCTGGATATATTGCCTTTGAAGGAAAAGTTTACCTCATCATCCACTTTTTTAACTTTTATATTTAATTCTTTATTTTCCTCAACATGAGTACCTCCAATATAAACAATTTTGTCATGTTTTGGAAATGTTTTGAATATTCCAAGAGGGTGTTGATTAAAGAAATGTAATCGAATATTTTGAAATAAAATATCAAATCTTGGAGGTTTTTTCTTGACATAAAATTTTTCATTCTTCATTTCTTCAAATAATTCATTGTAAAAAATATTACAAGTTGAACGTAAATCGTGAGCTAATAAATTATTTGCCTTAACATGATTTCGTTGGTTTTCATTATATCTTTCAGTTCCTTTTATCCAAATTTCTGCTCCTATTTTCCAATCTCCAGGTTTGGCTGTTTTGAATTCTTAATGAAAATTCTAATTAGACTCTGTTATTAGAGACTTTTCGACATAAATCCCAATACCAGGGAAGCACCTAATGTCAACAATAGCTTGGGCATTTTGGCAAGTTTCTATAGATTTCTTTTTTACAGACAAGAAAACCACTTGTCCATAGGTCCTGAAATCAACCTGGAGACGAATGAATAGTTTTCCGAAATTCTTGTAGAGGAAAGTTCCAGAGATAAAATTCCGGGACTCCTAGTATAAACTCATTTCTGGTATACACATATAACTCTTCTCTAATGGTGGATTAATTACTATAGTAAATATTTCAGATATTTGAAAAAGAAATGTAAATTTTATTTTCCAACCGGGTATATGAAGTTTTTTAAAATTAATTGGACTTCCAGTAAAATTAAGAAACTGAAGATAGCTTGGTTTGAAAACTGAGGCAGAAGCATCAAAAGTATTTTTAATTCCTAAAGCATCAAAAACAGCAAAAGATCCACCCATTGAATCAAACTCAGCAATTCCAAAAGAATAATCTCGCTTCTTAAGCCAACTATAAATTCCTTGACTTTTATTTCCAATATTTATACTTATATTTGTGAATATTTCTATAAAGGAAATAGAAAAATTAATCTCTTATTTTCAATACAAATCATATGGAAATTGGAAATATACTTTTATAAATAAAGGTATTTTTTATTATTTTATAGATCGGGAGTTTAAGAAAAAATTTATATTCAAATGATCAGTTTTGGCAAAATGTTTAAGAATCCACCCACACAACACTACACTCCTAAATATTTTTTGTTCAACAACACTTCATAATCTCACCTTTATAAATTCCAACATAATAAAATTCTTCCGATTTTCTAAAGTCAATTAAAGCATCTTTAATTCCTTCATCTTCCATTCCTTCATCTTCATTTCCTTCAGAAGCAATTAACTCATCCAATCTGTCCATATTTATTGGAACATTAATAATTTGTAAATTCTTTGAATTGTTATATTCTTCATTTTTACCGTAAACAAGCATATACTGAATGGAAAATATTAACGATTTGAATGTTGAAAAAATAACATAAGATTAAAAGTCTGATAGACAATAAGCTCAAATCCAGAGGTCAGATTCAAGGCCCTTGTTGTCTATCAGATTCCTTGGATAAGCCCAGTATACTAAAACGGATTAAAATATAAGTAGAATTGATTTTATTATTTGACCGAGAGGCAAAAGGACCAAGAAACGGGTCACCAAGAAAGGATGTTAAAAAACCCTAGAACAATCATCCTTTATCTCCGGGAAAATAAAATTATTTAAAAATATTTTTAGTAAAATTACTAAAAATAAAACAACAAACCACAAAATATTTTTCAGATAATATATTGGCCAGCAAATTCTGAAATTATTATGAAAAATTTTTTTTAGTTTGCGTATATAATAAAAACATTTTAAATAAATTACATACGTAAAATTTTAAAGGTGAGTAGTAAAAATTGTCAATAATTATTAAAGCTCTTTTATTCGGTATTTCTTCAATTTCACCCAAATTTGAATATTCTTCAAAATCCTGAATGACTTCTTCGACTTCATGATGAGAAAAAACCTCTTCTACTACATGGGCTTTTCCATGACGTTGAGTAATTCTTTCTTCGGGACTTTTTCTTATTTTTCCCCCTTTTTCAACATCTTCTTCTAAAGGTTTTTCTTCATGATGACGAGTAAATTTATCAGAACCTCCGTCTTTATCAGAACCTCCATCTCCTCTTAGACAGCTACATAAAGCACCTCTTTTATAACGACGAGGATGAATCAAACTTTTTCCATTTTTAGGGCATTTACACTTTTTTACAGTGGAAATGTTGTTAAAAATTAAAATAAAGAAAAAAATGTATAAAATTAATTTAAAATACATTATCTAAAAAATAATTAAGATATACATTGATTATACATCAATTCAGCAAAGAAGTTTAATAAAATTCTGAATTTTAATTCAAAATTTTTGTAAAAATTTTTTTCAAATTTTTCATTTAAGTTAATTAAAAATTTTATTTAAAAAATATTCTTAAAGAAAAAAAGAATTTGAAAAAAAAAATTTATAATGAGGAAAGGAATACACTCATTAAATAAATGCAATCCCCTCCACTCTCATCTCCACACATGCCACGAAAAAATTTTTTTAAAAATTATTTTGCGGATGATTGTGAATTTATTTAAAAACTTTAATAAAATTTGCTAAACTATTGTTAAAAAACAAATTTATAAAAATGTTTTAGTAAAAATTCAGAATGTCTGACCAATTAAGATTTTAAAGGAATCTTCGTTGACCATAAAATTCTACTCAACTGGTGTCTTGAAATTTTTTTATTTTTTAGACAATTTAAAAATCTTTTTATGTAAAATGTTTGGATAATAATTGAATTAATTAAATTCTCTTCTTAATTCCAATAAAGTAAGGTAATTAATTTAATTTTAAAATTATTGCGGACAATCCGCAATTTTTAATTTATCTTACACTCTCTCTCCTTCCATAAATTTTCTTTCGATTTTTAAATCGAAATTGATTGGAAAATTAAATAAAAATTTATTGGGGAAATAAAAAACGTTAAAAAATTGGAAATTAATACTAATTAAAAAAATAAGAAAACTTTTTTTTTAAATCAGAGCAGTTTTGGATTTAAATTCCCCAAAATAAAATTTTCAACTTAAATTGATCAATTCAAAAAATTAAAAAAATAATTTTTAAAAAAGTGAATAAAAGGCAGAAATTATGTAAACGATAAAGATAAATAAAAATTAATTAATTAAAATTTTATTTTATAAAATTTTAATTAATTAATTTTTTAATGAATTTTCTAATGAATTTTTTAATGTATTTTTCAAATGAATTATAGCTTTTTACATAATGTATTTTTTTAGGAAAAGTCACAAATTTAGAAAAAAATTTTTTTTAATTTTAAATACCTCACAAATTTTTTTAAATAAATATGTACTCTTCAACAGTGTTTACCTAAAAATACCAAAAACCTTTTAGTTCTACAAAAAAAATGTTAAAATAAATTTTAAAATCAAAAATCAGTCAAATTTCTTCTTTCACCCTCAAAAATAATTCAATCACCAATCACTTGTTTAATCATTCCAAGAAAAATGTTTTTTGCCTCTAAACCACTGTGGAACCCAGAAAGAATTTGTCCTCTTAGTTCATATACATTATTGTAATATTTATAGCTAAAAAGAAAAGAAATTTTCAAAACCTTTTTAGAAAATTTAAAAAAATTTTTTTTCCAACTTACTTTTGGTCATTAAAGATTAAATCGAGAGCTTCTTTAAAATCTAATTCAAATTTTGCATTTCTATCTTCGTCTCCAATTTCTAACATTTTTACATATATTCCAATCCCCAAATATTCAACAATTGATGAATTATAGAATTGATCAACACCATTTGGAATACAAATTAAAGGAACACCTCCATACATTGCCTATTAAAAAATAATTTTATTTAAAATCTTTATTCAGTCTAAGTATGAAGTAGACCCCAAACAAAATCCCTAACGTATTTTCAACCTGAACATTTTCCTAACTAATTATTCATGATTTTTTCTGGTCATGACACAAGCCAATTAAATTCCCGGCTGACCCCGAACCCCACTCGACAAAAATCGTCAGCTCCGAACCCCTACATACCCGTCGGGGTTCAACCCTAGTATGAAGTCTTATAGAGGCTGACCAAAAAGGCATTTATTTCTGACTGTATCTCGCAGTTCCCTGCCAACATGGCATTGACCCGAAACTTTTTAAGGGAAAGAAGTTCCGAGGAAATGTGCATGATATAATTATTCATCAGAGATTTGATGAATAATTATGTGTTTCTAATATGTGTTTCTAAATAATTTTTCCAACATCTCATAGAAGTTGACAAACAAAAAATAAATTAAATTACCTCTATCAAACTATGCTGTCCACAATGGGAGATAAATAATTTTGTATTATTTTCAGCTTAAAACAATATTTTTTTATTAAATTTTAAATTAAATTATTTACCTAAAATTTTCCGTTGGTTAATCCATCCTTTTTTAACTTTAATTTTATCTTTGTCATAATTTTCTGGTAAAAGATTCTTATCAATTCGAACATCAAATCTGCATGTTTCATTTTCTTCAAATCGTTCAAACATATTTTAATATTTTCAGCATCCAAATCTCCAGATAATTTAACTGTTCCAAACGAAACTAGAACAACACATTGAGGCTTAAAATTTTTGATATAAAATTAACTCTCGTTATAACATCAGGGGCAGTATTCTAACAACGAACTTTCCCCCAAAAAATGAAAGAAGAATGTAAATGCTCTATTTTTTATATAAGTTTCAAAATTTAACTTCAGAATTATTTTTTATATTATTATACGCTCTCATAAAGAAAAAATAGAATAGAATTCAAATACCTAGAACCTTTCTCCCTTCTTTTCTTCTTACCCGTTCACTATACCTCCAATAAAGTATACTGGTTATAATGACAGGGTCTATTTGGCGCAAACAAAGGACCTGGTAACCCTACCACGTTTTCAGAATACGAACATTTTTTCCCAATTAAATCCCAAGAAATCTTCCGCATTCTTTCCGGAAGTTTTTCAAATTTTGTTTTACTTTTTTATGGTTTTGTTTTTTATTTATGTCTGTCAAAATATTCTTTTCCTCTACATGAATACCTCCAATATAACCAATTTTTTCATGAACTGGAAATGTTTTAAATATTCCATTAATATGTTGATTAGTAAAATGTATTTTAATATTTCTGAATAATTCATACATTTGTTTAGATTTTATTACATAAATCTCATTTTTATCATATAATTCATTATATAATGAATTACTTTCGATAAAAAATAATTGAGTATTAATATTTTTAATTAAATGATTTCTTATATTTAATACTTTTCTACTTTCCTTCCAAATTTTTTCCCCTTCTTCCGTTTCTTCTTCCCAATCTCCAGGTTCAGCAGTGTTGAGTTCTTTAAATAATTATTTTAAATTTAATTTATTTAAATTTATTTAAAGGTGACAGATCATTTATTGAAACTTAAATCCTTAGGTTATCAATATAAAATTAATTAAAAAAGTTTTCACAATTAATTACACCTAAATATTAAAAAAAATATTTTTGTGTAATTACCCTATCTACAATAATCTTAATTAATTAAAACAATAATTACCCTTTCCTGTTTAATTTCATTTTCTGACCTGGTACTTCATATTGAGTAACATCAATTGAATTTCCATCAGCATCATCCAGAAATTGAAGATATTGTGGATAAAATATAGAACACGAAACATCAAAAGTATTTTCAATTCCTAAAGCATCAAAAACAGCAAAAGGAGCAGCAAATATATTAAACTCTGCTAATCCAAAAGAATAAACTTGTTTTTGTATTTGTTGCATAAGCCAAGTAAGAATACCAATTAATTCATTGTTAAAGATAATATTTGAGTTTGTAAATATTTCTTTAAAAAAATAAAAAAATAATTTTTCTTGATTTTCAAAATAAATTATTTCTCAAAATGTCCGCAATTGTTTTTCCGCAAAATTTTTTTTCGTAAAACAAAGATCAGAAAATTCTAAAAGGACTTTTAATGTTTTCCTCTGTTAATAAACATTTTTTTAACAATTAAAAAAAATTTTTCTTTAAAATATAAATTTTCTCAATCAATTCAAATTTAAAATCAATAATTTAAAATTCGCTTTCGTGCGAAAAATTTCGCTCGCTTGCCCAAATTCATTAATCAATTATTAAACATACCTTTTTTACATTAGCTAGAGAAAAAATTTATTCAAAATTTTTATTAAAATAATTTTTATTAATTTATTTAATTTTTATATAAATTTTAATTAATTTATAGTCTTAAATTAAATAAAAAAATTTAAAAGTCTTTCAACTAAAAATACAATATTAAGTTTTAGTTTATTACGGGGTGCAAATTTTCTTTTTTGAATAACTTTTTTCAAAATTTATAAAATTTAATAATTCTTTTTTTATTACATCCACGACACTCTAGGAATTTTGTTAATACCAAAAAACTTTCATTTAGTGAAAAAAATTTTTATTAAAATAATTTAAATTTAAAAGTCTTTTTTTTTTTTTTTTTTTTTTTGGTGTAATTAAATCAACCACAAAGGCTTTTAGGCACTTACATGTGGAGGGGGAGTGTTAAGGATTTACATATACTTGTTAGTAAATGTGTCAATACCTTTGCCGGCTCGGGATTTACAAGCAAGCTAGACCCGATTGCCTCCCCACTCAGGGCGTGCCACCTGTGAAAGTGCTATACAGGGACTACACTAAACCGGCCACCAGCTGCCGCCAGGCATCGAACCTGAGTCTCCCGAAAAGTGCAAGTCGGGTGTGTTAACCACTACACCACGGCAGTTTTTAAATTTAAAAGTTTATACTATTAAGCTTTTGGGATTTTATACTTTTGGGATTTTTTTAATTTAAAGGGATTCAATCTTTAGTTGTTATTGCAAAATTCAATTTTATTTAAAATTAGTTGAGTTTTATTAAAGGATTTGTTAAATAAATTTTGTCGTGATTTAATTTAAAAAGGGTTAGAATTCTTATATTTCATTAAATTAAATTTATTTGTAAAAGTTCCTCAAAGAAATCAAATAATTTAACTATGAAAATTAAAAAAATTTATTATTCGGCTACCGTATTCTCTCTAAATTGATTAATGCGTCGCAACAAAACGGCCAAAAATTTCTTGCAACAAAACGGTCTGCTTTTTATTAATTTTCTCTGATTTTCTCTGATTTTTTATTTCCAATTTATTGGTCAATTTCAATTGAATTTAACTTAAAAATATTAGCTTTTCTTCACAATAATGGTTGTTTATTTTAATTAATTTTTTTTGATAGTTCTTTTATTTCAGAGCAAAAGAAGGCATGAAGATGATGAGATGGCTGCTGATGATTTTATAAATAATGATACCAAAAGGTTAATGCTTTTATTGTTTTCGGGATTTTTGTTTATACTATTAAGCACCAAAATTAGATAATTAATCATTTAATTACATTTTCTGCCCTTATCCGATACCTATTTTTCTTCAATAACTTATGCCTTGTTTAATTTGTTTCAATTTTCAGAATTTCAAAGGATGAACGCCGCATTGAATATCGTCACAGCAGTGGTGATCGCTACAATAAGGGGCGAGATGATTACGAACGAAATAACAGATCCTCAAGGAATGATCGTCGTTATGACTCTGATCGATACGATTCAGACCGTCCTCGACGACGAACAGATTTTGACGACGATCGAAGGCCTCCAAGAAGGAGAGAGTGTCCAAAACGTGAATATGACGAAGACGAGCCAGAACGCAGTGGACGTCCAGCTTGGGATAATGTGAAGGTGAAACGGCACGCAGAAATGATTCAGGTATTAAAAATGTGTACAACAGGCCAAAGGGTATGAAACTTTTGAATTTTTTAAAAATTCTGAAAATTTTTGAAATTTTTTTGATTTTTGAATTATTTTCCAAATTACCCTCATTCCCTCGAAAAGTTTCCAACCTAAGCCGAATGGCTGTTCAATTGCTTTTTGGCCAAATTGTGATCAAAAACACCGGTCAGGGACGCAAACTGCTGTGGAAAGGAGGAAATAATGCTTTGGATGGAAAATCTGGTGATGAGAAAAATGAAAGCGATGAGGAAGAATGTGGTCCTCGATTGCATCCTGCCTCTTCCTCTGCTGGAAATAAACCTGAGAAAAGTGAAAAGAAGTTGGAAAACAAATGGACTTCAATGATAGCTGCCTCTGCTAAAGATACAAATCAAATGGATAAATTTCAGAGATGTTAGTTTATTTTTTGAATAATATTTTAGGGTGGGGTTCTAATTTATTTATAACTTAATTTTTCGAATTAAGAGATCCTTTATATTTACTACATACCCATTAAAATTGATCTGAAAAAATTTTTATTGGGATTTTTTGTCGTTTTTCATCTAATGAGTCTGACAGGTCGTTATAAACCCTTCCCAATAATTTTAATTTAGAAGAGGATTAATGGACTATTTATCTAGTATCCGATTTATCGACTTTTTGATCATCTTTAGAAAATCGTGATCTAATTCCTCCCCACCAAAATAATAAAAAACGATAAAAATGGGTAACTGGAATATTAACTTTATTTTTTGATTATTTTTTTTAATAAAAATTATTTAAGTGATGGGACTTAAGAAGAATTCTGATAATGAAAAGGCTCAAGAAAAATCTCAATCTGACGATCCTGAGAAGCAGACACCAACACTTAATGCTGGAGATTTGGAAAAGGAACGTCTTAGGCAATTAGAGCTTCAACGAAAATTGGATATACAATATGGTTAATTTTAAAAGTTTATTTGGGTTTATTTTTGGGATATTTGGTTAAAATAGTCAGAAAAATTCGATTAACATTAATTGGGAGTTCTAAATTTTTTTTTGTTTTTTTTTGGTTTTTTTTGGTTTTTTTTTGATTTTTCCTTAAAATATTACCATCCCCTTTTTCTACTGATTTCTAGTTAAATTCTAGAGTTTCTTAAAAATTTAAGCGAAAATACTAATTTTGTCATTAATTTGGTTTCACAAAATTTTAAAAAAATTTATTTGATAAATAGAAATGACTCATTGGGTCTTATCACCTTTTTTTAAATAAACCAAGAAAATCGTATTATTTTCCTATTACTCATAAAATGTTTAAAAATAAATCGATTTTTAAATACCTTCTATTTAAATAGTAGTTTTTAAAATTTATTTTTATAGAAACGGCTCGACATACCCAATTTTCTCGAAGAGGTAAAGGACTTGGCTCTTTTTAAAAAAGAATTGAAGGAAAAAATGTATTTTTGGAATTTAAGCTTAAAATAATTATAGAAAAATAATTTGTAATTCCCTCAAAAATATTTACATGATAAAATTTTTTTTAATTAAAAGATTGTTTAATTTGTTAAAAATGGCTTGAAAAAGCCTAATTATTTATTTAAATTATTTTATTATTATTTTTTTCAATTTTGCATATTTTTAAGGCTTATTCTCTCTCAACATTACTACAAATCTCCGTTTATGAGGGGTGATTAAATTTCATGTGGTTTTTCCATGACGTGTCAGGTTGTGTTATTCTATGCGCGCTATTCGCTAAACAATCGATTTCCCGTTCCTTTCCTCAAATTTTTGGTATTACATAATATTTTATATAACTCATTTGAAAACTTATTCATTTCTCTTTTAAATGATTTTATGTTGAAAATATTTTGAAAAACCGCTTCCCGTCCCCGTTTTTTTAAAATTTCGCCCAGTAAACTCCCGTCTTCCGGAACTTGTCCAACATGTTTTTTTAGATTTTTCTCGTTTTCCCCCTTCCGTTTTCTGAAATTCGGTTTCCTCAACTCTTGTACTCTCCCTTTTTTTCATTTATCGAATGTTTTAACTCCTCCCTCATTTTACATTGTTTGCTTTTAAATGTATGACTCATTTTCCCATTGATTTCAATCCTTTTCACATCACTGCGCAAAAAACTAACAATTTATTCTAAATAGATATTTAAAATAAATATTATTAAAATGTCTGCTCCACCACCTTACAATCCTCAATATAATTGTTATCCACCACAGCCACAACCAAATTATGATCAACCACAACCAGGATATGCATATGGAGGTCAACAATATCCAGGATATCCACAACAGCAACCACAAGTCGTGTAAGTTTAGATTTTTTATTTTTATGGGGCAGGCCCTTGTTTTAGATGCCAGGTCCTCCGATATTTATTTCAAACATTCGGAAATTTTTGGGTATATTTAGGAAATCAATTTAGCTCATTTCATCTCCTAACTTTGATTAATATTAATTTTTTAATTTCAGCGTGGTAGAAAGGAATCGGCCATCTCGTGATAATAATTGCTGTCTTTGGGCATTGTTGGCTCTTTGTTGTGGTTGTTGCATAGCTGACTGTTGCGATTAAAGAATTTGATGAGAATTCACTATTTGTGTCAGCTTGAAGAATTGTCAGAGCCTTGCAAAAAAGTTTTACATTTTACTTTATAATCCCCCTTCCCTTTTTTATTTTTCCCTTTTGATGTATTGGATTTAAAAAGTAAAATACTCTTTTTTTAAATGGGGTTTTTAAAAAATTAATTTTTAATATAAAAACTTGGAAAATTTTTAGGGAGCTGTGGGCTAATAAAAAAATTTTTTCCTTTAGATACGTGACTTTAAATTTCTTTAGTTATAGATAAGAATACTATTCGAAAATTACATATACTAACTGATAAAAAACCTTAAAAATCACAATCCCATAAATTGTTAAATTTATTATCCGAGATTTTTCTCCTTCATAAATTCATGAATTCGAGTTCGCATAGCACGAATAAATTGAAGTTTATCGCCTTTAATCCATTGCTCGCTATGATCACTAAAACAGCCATTTCGACATTCTTCTACATTTAACCCCTCCTTTTGTGGGCCACATTCTGATACAATAAGGAATGTATTTTGATTGTCTCGTCTTTTGAATACCATTGATTCTCTTTAAAAAAAATTTTTTTTAGTTGAGAAATATGAGAATAGGTTTATTAGAAATCTTGTGTCGGAAAACAGATGAAAGCTCGGGCCCATACTAAAAATCGATTTTAATTCGTAATAAAGCCTTTCTTGTTCCCAGAGTTAAGAACAAGACTTCTTTGACTCCCTTGCCTTACTGGATGGATCTTAATTTTTTCTAGACTTCAGGATGGACACCAGTTCTCATAATGAGAAGAAATTTCCACTACTCCTAGTAGAGCAATAAACAATTATTTAAAAATCAACAAACTCTGTACAAGTCAAGTCCAACAAAAATCCATTAGCCAAAGTCTTCAATTCAGAAAAACAATTTGCCAAAGAAAATCTCCAACCAATATTATTTCTCATTCCATTAACTCTCCAAGAATGTTCAAAATTAGAATTTAATATTCTTCCATTTATTCCCTCAATATTATTATTTCTTTCATTAGAAGTTGTTGGATAACAATTTTGTTGTTGTTGAGGTATTTGTAAAGGTATTGGATTGGGATTGTTAAAAGAGTTTTGTTGAATAAATGAACTCATTATGTTATCATAATATTGTTTTGCTTGTTGAATTGATAATATATCACTTTGTCTAATAGGTTTTGGCTTTGTTTTGTGATTATGCACACCTAGAAAATTTAAATTGATTAAAAGATTTAAATCGAAGCAAGGAAAAAGGTTCATCTTCGGATTTCCCCAAAAATTTTTTTAATCAAATCCGGAAGGATTGACCTATCCTTACTATTAATGTAAGGGGTTCCTAATGTGAAAGGTTTCCAAAACTTTTTTCGCTACCTTTATTACAAAGACAAAATTCAATAAAATAGTGGCTCCATTCCCAGAGCTTATATATTATTTATTTGGCCAGGACCAGAACAACTATTTCAAAGAAACACTTAAAGAAATCGTAAAAATTTCAAAAATATCGAAAAAGCTCTAGAGAGGAGCCTCCATTTCCCGTTCAAAAATTCTTCTCTCCAATAAAAAAATATTAAAAAAAATTAAAAACCTTTTTCATAAACCTTTACAGGCTGTCCATCCCATTCACGAAACAACAACATTCGATAACGACATTTTCCCTTTTCTGGTTTTCGAAAGTAACACTTTAAAAAAATAAAGATTTAATAAAAAAATAAATTAAATTATTAAAAAAAACCTTAAGTGTTTGTTGTCTCAAAGTAATAAATTGTTTTCCTCTTTCCCGCAGAGGGGAAACCTTTCGCTGAACTCGAAGGATTTCAAAAGATTCCTCTGTCTCATATTCACCAATATAATTCCATTCACTTAAATTTACATTAATAAGCCTTCTTTTTAGTTGAATAGAATCTTTAAAAAAATTAAATTTTTAAACTTAATAGAAAGTCGAAGGAAAAAATACCTCCATTAGGAATATTTGAAGACGAACATGGCATTGCTACTAAATTGTAAAAAATAATAATTTAAAGAAATTTAATTTAGGTTTAACAAGTCTTAAAGAAAAGATATTTTCTTAAATTTTTAGGAGAAATTTAAGAAATTTTCATTTAATTAAATTTTCATTAAGTTCATGAAAAATTCCAGATTAGGAAAGTTTTGAATTCCTCATGGAATTCCTAGAAAAATCTGAAGGGTGAAGGAAGTTTAAAAATTCTTTGTGAAAAGAAATTCAAAAAAGTTGGGAGCAGCCCAAAAATAATTTAAATTTATTTTAACTTAAAATTAATTTTGTTTATTTTAACTTAAAATTCTATTTAATACCTTCCCTATTGACATTTTGTTGTAAATTTCCATTAATAGATGCATTATTTATACTAGAATTTGGATCACTAGAAGAAGAATGAAAGTGAATATTATTTAAAGGAGCGTATAATTCAAAGAAACAAGATTCCTAAAATTAAAAATAAATAAAATATAAAAAATATTTAAAATTTACGTTATTATACAATGCCTGTAATGTAAATGAACAGTGAAGATTTATTTTACATCGGTAAAAGACAATTTCTGTAAGATTAAAAAATAATTTTTGAAAATAAGTTTGATAATAAAAAAATATATAAAAGGCACATGATAAATATTTTTTTTATAAAAATTACGAAATTTTGTTAGAGAAAATTTTTTAACGAATTGGAATTGTCCCATATCTAGTTTTTATAATTTTATTTAAGTTGTAGGGCAACTCGAAAAAAATCAAAAAATATTTTCTTTTAAATTAATTTTCTTCCAAAATTCTTTGAAAACCTTAGAAAAATTAATGTAAAAACCTGGAATTCCATTAACTACATTAAATTGTTTGTCAACCAAAAGACCTTCAGAACGGCGAAAATTCTCGAGATCATTATAATCGTGACAGACTAAATTAAATAAATAAAAAATTATTTATTTAAAAAACAAACTTTTGAGAAGCGGAAGTTTCTTTCTAATTTCATTAAGCTATATTAAAAAAATTTTTATTAAATAATTATTTTTAGAAAAACCGCTGGTTGTTTTGTAGGTGCTGACTCTGTTGACACTGGATTTTCGAATTTCGTTTGAGAAAGGATTTGAATATCATCGTCCTGAGTGTTATTGGCAATAGAATTTTCAGCAATTGGCATTGTATTTAAGGAAGATGTTTTTTCTTAAATAAAAATTAGAACATTGGTAGGGTAAAGCAGCACGTCACAGCATTATTGTAAAAAAATAGTGTTCCCTCGGTCGACGAAAAAAATTCTCTAAACGGAACCGTAATTGGTTTTGCTGTGCTTCTAAAGTAGAGACAAATTCTGAGATCAAGAAAAATTTTTATCGGCCTGTAAAATTTCGAAATTCCGGGTAATAGAAATTATCAAAAAATATAAAAATTAAAAAACAAACCAATTGGCTGAATTTCATGATTGTGTACTCCACTAGAGTAAATATTAAAAAGTTTATGAACATTATTTGGATCACAACTAGCTGCTAATAAACGAAATTTACATTTGTCTTGAGCGACGGAACTCCGCGCGCATTCATACCTGAAAAATAATAAATTAGAAAAATTTAGAAATTTAAAAAATTCTTCAAACTTTGTCCAACAATTTTTTGATGAATAAGATTTGAAATGAACTTGATTTGCACATCTTATAGAATCGAGATCTTCTTCAGTTTCTGCTGAAGTTAAGTAAATAAATTCTGGCCCAGGTGAAGTTATTGGTTTATTATTATTATTACCAGATGCAACACTCATTTAAATCATTTAAAGGTTTTAGAAAAAAATAAATATTAAAAGCTTTAATTAAAAAATTAAAAATCCGATCGAAGTGTAATTCTTACTTAGCCAAAGTAAAAAATGTTTAAAAAAATTGTTATTAAAAGAAAAAGGGAAAGAAGCAAATTTCCCCTTGACAACCCGCTCCCCTAAGTCTAAAATTTTCCAACAAAAAATATTTTTGGAATCAATCCATTCAAAATATTAAAATTTGATAACAACAGCAGAAAAGGTTCATTTATTCAAAAACTGTAAAAGTGAAAAAAATTGAAAATTATCAATTTGTACAGTAAAACAGTGAAAAAAATTTTTAAATCAAAATTTTAAAGCAATTCCCATTAGTCAAAATACCACAAAAATAATTAAATAATTCAGTGAAAATTTTTAAAGGTTACAGATTTCTCCTCAAATCGGACGCTTCTAGGGGATTCTGAATGTGAAAAAAATTAAAATAAAATTTAAAAAATGGCAAAAACTTACAGCAACATCATGGTCTTGTATCTAAAAATTTAAAAAAATATAAAAAAATAAGAAAAGTTAAAAAAACTAACAGTTTGGTATATTCCAACATAAAAATTCCTTATTGAGTCAATAGGTATACCAGTAGTTTTTTGTAATGTCATTAACACAGTGCCAACTAAATCTTCTCCATGTACACAAATACAAGCAGCAACTATAACCCCTGCAGCTAATAAAACATAATCTGCTTCAATTCGACCCAATCGCTTCCTAAAAATTAAAAAAAAAATATTTTTTCACTCAAAGAACGTAAAAAACTCACATAGGCACATATTGTGCATTATTGCCATGGGCAGCGATCGCAACGCGTTGATAAAATTCGTCAGCATGCAGAAATATACAATCCATAATTAATAAAGAATAATCCCATAGAGCACGAGTGTTAATGTCTAAATTGCAGTTGAGGCGATCTTTAAAAAATTAAAAATTTTTTAAAAAATCTAAAAAATTCTTTTAGGTCACAAATTGTGTGAAGAAACGTTTCTATGTAAGTAACAGGCGTTTGCATTACATTTGCACACCATCCAATAGCCATTAAAACACGTATTTCTGATTTTCGTATAGATTGCTCTGTGTATGCATAACCAAGTAATTGAAGACAATAACGCACTCTGTCAATTGTCAGACCCTGAAAAATGGGAAAATTTTCAGTTAAATTATTGAGAAAATAATAGAAAAAACCATGCTATAACTATGAAGTTTAGAAGCAATTTGAACAGAGGAAAGCGTTCGAAGTGCTACTTGTCTTGAAATTGTTGTAAATATTTGTTCCCATTTTGTCTCTTTTTGCGTAATTGATAAATTCTTTTGAGAATCAATTGCTTCATAGAGGGCAGTTGTGTGTGAAGTCATAAATCTGGGAAAACAATAAAAATTTGGTTCATAGAAAAGGGTTTCAAAGAAAATCAAGAAGCCAATAGGAACATTACTTCTATGGGTCCCTTCCATGGGTTTTAAATAAATTGAAAAATTTGAGAGACTCCGTAGGTTCATAAATTTCTAGGTTTAATAAATCAGTACAAAATATTATTTACTAAAAAGTCATTTAAAAATACACTAACTTGTTATAAATTTCCAAAGCAATATATTTGACATCTGGAGGAAGTTGTAACCGTAAACAAACAGTAAAGAGGTACTCAACACTTTTTGGATTCACAAAACATCTAAAAGTATCATCAACTTTTTCGATTCGTTCACGATTTTCAGCCAAAAGAAGGGATATCCAATCGGAAATGAGATCTCGGTGAAGGCAAGAGGTGCGCTCTTTGAAATCGGGACCGAGATTTTTGTAAACTGGTCGAATCTAAATTTTAGTTAAAAATTAGTAAAAAATGTATAAAAAATATTTACTGATTTTTCTTTGTTATTAACATTAACTGATGTAACTTCTAGTTCATTTAAATCATTACAGACGCCATTTTGCATGTCTTACAATTCAGCTTGTAAAAAATGAAATTTATAATCTCAACCTAAAAATTTGTGATGATTGCTTTAAAAATAATCAGAATCATCACAAGGATTTGAAAATAAAAATCTGGATAAAAAATACGATAATCCTTTGTTCATCTAACACAAAAGTGAATGCAAAAAGTGGAGGTTAGACAAAATGTCAATAAAAACGTTTCGCCACACTTTTATTTTATGCACATTTTTTATGTTCAAATTCTCTCTTGCCAATATAATAAGCATTAAACAATTTATTAAATTTAAATTTGTCTAAAATAAACTATAAAAACACGAACTTGATAAGGCTTATGCGAATTTCATCAATCTCGACGGTGGACGGCGATCGCCAATTTATTTAACGCCTTGTTTACACTTCCGTCGTTCTACTTCTCATCGCAGTCTGCCACTGAGTGCTTCAATGAGCTTCAACCCAATTTGGGACTTCAACGGAACTTTTGGCGGGTGTGGCTTTTTCCAACCGACAGTGCCATCTTCAGGTAACAACACGCCGCAATTTTCTGGTTCCGGTTGGTCTCCGTTTGGTGGAAGGTGAGACTGTTATTTGGATATCTTTACCGTATAATCATAAAAATATTTTCAGTTCATCTACAAGAGCCATGGACTTCAGCAGCATGAATAAACCTGAGGAAGAAATGAGCGATGGCATTCGTGCATTGGTTAGTGATTGTTGTAAAGGAACATTGATAAATTTTTCTATTTTCAGTTGGAAATCACCAGAAATTTCAAGAACCAAAGCAAATTTGAAGACATTTCATTCGCAAAGGCTCAAGAATCGCCATCAAAAGCTCTTGTTTCCAATCCTGCTGTCCGTTGTTCACCATCTCCACAACAGGCACAGCTTCGGATCACAAATCTACCGCACCATCGACCAAGTGGAGGTGCAGGGACGAATAACTACGCAATGGCTGTTAAGCGGACTCTTGATCCAAAGAAGGAAACCAACAACAATGCTGCACCGCCAACATCTTCTGCCGCTCCTTTGATGTCACAAATTGGAACTTTCAACCGAGGGACCAATAATCAAACGGAGCAGTCACATATTCTATCTCCACGTAGTAAATGGTTTGATAGGAACATTCGCAACCCAGTTAATGCTAAAGAAATTGAAGGAGGGCCGAAGATTAATGGACGGTTAGAATTTTACTTTTGTATTTTTAACTACAGGCTTTTTATTTTTCAGATCAATTGTCAACGGAATCAATCTGAACAGCTTGAAATTCGTCAAACCGGCAAGGCAATGCCCTAGGTGGGATAAGCCAAAGCATCGAATTGATGAGCCAAATTGCCCCCTTTGGCATCCACGCGAACGTTGCCAGTAAGTTTAATAGTCCTATGAAAAGCTAGGGGGGTCCATTCCTCAAAAACTTCAATAATCTCGTTTTCAGATACTATCCTCGTTGCCGTTTGACAGCTGAAGTTTGCGGTTTTGGTCATCCATTTTGTGGTGAATATTGTGACTGCGCACCAGAAAAACGTTCTCTGCAGCTGAATCACATGCCAAGAAAGGAAGGCAACAATGAAAAAACGACGCGACCGAATGCATAAAAAGAATGATGTAGATAATCCTGAAAAGTACATATAAAAATTGTGCTTCTAAAAAATTATTTAGGCAAAAAATAAATTATATATTTAAATAATCTAATGTAGATATATTATTCTTTTTTTTTCTCTCTAACATATGTGAATATCCAATATTTTTGCCATTTTTCCCTGTTGTTGGGATGTTTATATATTTGTATTTATATGTATGTATTTTATGGTATATACAAGAAAAATTTTTTTGATTGGTTACAACTGTTCTAGAGAATTTTTTTTATTTTTCTAAAAATATTTTAAAGGATGAAATTCCACTCCCTCATCTCTAGGGACAGAATTGGCCATGATTTCCTTTTTTCTCTTGTAATAACACTTCCTTCTCAATTATTATTTACTATATCCGGCTCTAAAAGAAAATGTTATGTCTCTGAATAAATAGAGAAAAATACCCCAATTTGGCAAAAAATATTCTATTAAAGGACGACCTTTGGTTCACTAAACTATTTTTTTAAATTTATGTTGGTATTGAATTTTAATTTAGAGAAATCTTTGATTTCATAAGAAAATTTATTCTGTAAAATTTTTAAATTAGAAGGCTTTAATATTTTTATAAAAATTTCTTAAAACTTTCAGTTGTTCATCAATTTTTGTATGTTTTTCAAAAAATTAGATTTTTTGCATTAATTTTTTCATGTTCCATTTTTTGTCTCCAAGGAATTTAATTTTTTCAGAATTTTATAAATAAATGTTCCAAAAATTTATAAATTTAATTCTAAAAAATCTAATCAAATTTTAATGTTACAAAATATTATAAAATTTTTCTGTTCATTTTAATCTCTTAACATTCTTTTCATTAAGAGAATGTTTTTAATATTAAAATGTTTTCTTTAATGTTTCTTTTATTTATTTGTTCAAAATCTGTACAACAACAACAACAATTAAATTCAAAATGTTTGGATAAATTTGATATAGGGTTGAAAAGACAGTGTATGAGAGGTGAAAAATTCTGAAAAAAATTCTGATTTAAAAGAAAAAATTATGTAAAAAATCCTCTAGGTGAGTGGACTGAGAAATACTACTTTGAATTGAATACTAGAAAATGCACACTTTTTTGGTAATAAATAATTTAAATTATTTTTATAAATTAAAAAAATATATTATTAAAATAAATTTTCGTTTTCGGTATGACGGCTGTCCAAGCAGCTCTCAAAACTTTTTTAACTCCCTTATTGAATGTCAAAGGTTATGCGAATCTGCACAGTTAGAAGAAAAAAGTTGGTAAAATATTTTAATGAATATAAAATTGAAATATTATTATTCTGGCTTAATAATTAATTAAATTTACATGTCTAAGTTTAATTATATTTTACAAATCAGAATTATTAAAAACTACAAATCATATAATATAGTGTTCTGATTTTGAATATTAAATAAGTTTATTTTGAATCTACAAATCAAATAAAATATAATATTTCTTTTTTACAAATCAAAAATTCTGATTTTACATTACAAATCAATTAAAATTAATTCTGATTTTAAACTTAACTATTTTACAATCGCTTATACCAGAATTAATAATTGTAAAATCAATGTAAAATCAGAATTATTATTTTTGATTTGATTTGTAAATAAGAATAAATTTATCAGATTTGTAAAAATAGGTTAAATATAATTTAGGAATTTATAATCAAATTACAACCTATTTATTGATTTTAGTATAGATTTTAATAAAATATCTCACTATAATTTAAGTTTATTATTTAATTCAGAATCTTGTTTTGAAAAATTCGATGACCATTTACTTGATGAATGTATACAGGATGATTGGAAGAGAAAATATTATTTTGATAGAAAAAGATTGGTAAAAAACAGAATTATCTAAAATTTAAAAGAAAAAATATTCCCATAGCGTTGTGTTTCTTTTTGGTATGGAGGTTGTGAATCAGAAAGCAAAAATGTTTTTGAAGATATAAATATGTGCCTAAATGAATGTGATGCCAACAATGCTTTAAATCCAGCAAATAATCTAAATAAAAAATCAGAATTAAATTGGATAAGGCCAACAACTGAAGCAACTTATGGTGTAAGGGAGAGAATAAATTCTCAAGGCATGTCTTCTCTTAATTTCTTCATTAAATTTTGCTTCAATTATTTATATTAAAAGTCATGATAGTTTTTCATAAAAAAGATTTTTTAATTATATACCTAAAAAGTCAAAAGTATTTACATGAGAAGAGTAACTTACTCTGTGCTCTCTGACCTTTTTTTTAATTAAATTAATTTTCGATTTTTGTTAATTTACAGTTTCGATACACATCAACCCTACAAATTGTTAGTTTTTCCATTATTACTAAAAATAAATTTAATTTTTCAAAATCAAAAAATTTTATTTTTAAGGTAATAATCAATTTGTAACAGCAAATATAGCGGTTAAAAACCCAACAACCCGTATTATTTCACATCCACATAGACAGCATTATTACCCAAACAAACAACAAAAAATAGAACAAAAACAATTAGTAACAGCTTCTCATTTAATTAATCAAAATAAAAAAATAATTAATGAAAAAGAAAATGAGAACAATAAAAAATATTTAGAGAAAAACCAAAAAATAACAAAAAATCATTTTTCATTAAAATCAAAAATTTCAACAAATTTACAAATTAAAAATGATGAGAATTTATTAAATAATTTAAAACAACCCCTACACCAACAATTAAACGAATTAACTAATTTATGTGATTCACAATCCACAAATCCTTGTGAAAATAATGGGACGTGTTTATGGAATGAAAATACGGGAAAATATTTTTGTAAATGTACAGATGGATATTTTAGTGAAAATTGTTCTAGAAAAATTGGTATGAGAAGAATTAAAAGTAACAAACTAAGGAATTGGGTTTTAGACTTATAATTAAATTCTAAAATTTTTCTCAAAAATTTTGAACTAAAATACTTATTAATTATTGGTATAAAAATATGAAAATAAAATTGAAAAATAAAAAAATAAAATTAAAATAAGGTTTAAATCCTTGCGCTCAATCACCTTGTCAGAACGGCGCTACTTGTTCAGTTATTGGAGAAGCAGAACATGTTGATTTTGATTGTTTTTGTACTTCAGGATATGCAGGGAAAAGTTGTGAATTTAGTTAGTTTTTAAAAGAAATTAATTAAAAATATTTTTTCGTCATAGGACCTTGTGACCAAAATCCTTGTAAAAATGGAGGAATTTGTAGGTAAATAAATAATTAAATTTATTAAATAAAAAATAAAATAATCCTAGGACAACGCGTTCTGCTGCACTTTTCTTTTGCGCCTGTAGTCCTTCATGGGGTGGTAAAACTTGTTTAATTGGTGGGAATATTTTAACAAATATTATTAAAAAATTATCTGACTTCCCCCATTTTCTCTAAATTTTTCTATTTTAATAGCTTTACCACCAATCGAAGATGATGATGAATATTGGGAAGCAACAGCATTAGATGCCAACTTTACCCAACAACTTTCAAGCGGGAAAGTTGAATGGATTGAACAATTAAAAAAGATAACACCCACAACATCAAATGAAACTGAAATTACTACAAATTTATTCGAACAGGCAATAGGAGAGGAAT
The DNA here is from genome assembly GCA_000172435.1 of Meloidogyne hapla. Lineage (NCBI taxonomy): Eukaryota > Metazoa > Nematoda > Chromadorea > Rhabditida > Meloidogynidae > Meloidogyne > Meloidogyne hapla. Next base: position 15,579 of record ABLG01000180.1, on the reverse strand, counting down.
TGCCTATAAGGGCATTAAAAAATTCAACAAGTAAAAATGCGGCAATATCTAGATATATTAATAAAGAAAAAATAGAAATATTTTTAGTTTTATTAATTGTACTTATTATTTCGTTATTTTAAATTGTTTTTAATATTCTGAACTTTGAAGTAATTAGAGAAAAAAAAAGAATTCACAATAAATAGATTTGTAAATCATCATAATTATTATTACAAATCATTATTTTACTTCAGAAATATTGTCTATTGTAAAGTCATAAAAAACTTTATTAATTTGTAACATCAGAATAAATTTATATGATTTGTAAAATTTAGTTCACTGGAATATTTTCGATTTGTAAATCAGAATAATCTTATTTAAATTGTAAAATCTGAATACAATTGTTAGATTTATAAAATCAGAATATTTAAAATCAAAATAAATACAAATGCAACTTGGATTGTAAAAAATAAAATAAACTTGATTGTAAAATAAGTAGAATATATGATTTGTAAAACTTATTTTTATTTTATAGTTTCAGAATAAGTTTATTGTGATTTTAAAAGGATTAAATCAGAATTTAAAATAAAAATAGATAACAAAGGTAATTACAAAATCACATTTTGTAAATTAAAATCAGAATAATTAAATAATCAATTATATGGATAAAATCTGAATTTCATTTGAAATCTGAAGCATTTTGTTTTTGTGTTACAAAAAGTGAATTGCTAGCAAGAGACCTAGATTTTTTAATTTATTTAATATTAAGTAAATTATATTTCACCTTTTCTTTGATTGTTGTAGATAACCAATTCTTATGTATTCAATCTAAAAATATTAAAAAAAAATTTAAAAAAATATTTATTTATTAGCTTTCAAATCTTACCAGAAATGCTGTTAATGTAATCCATGCTTTGAATGCTTCACGTTTTCCTCTTACTGGCTCTGCCTGTTAATAATTATTTTTAGTAAATAATTTCAGAACTTTAATTAAAATTTTTTAATTTAATTATTTCTCTCACTTTAGCAAAAGCATCACTAATACATTCTCCAAAATCGTCCCAAATGCGTACTTCGTTTAAAGATCCCCCAAAAATGATAAAATGTTGTTCGCCAATTTGTAGGCATTTTTGCTTAATATATTGTTATTTTAAATTATTTTTAATTAAAAATAATTACTTGACAACAACGAACGGGTCCATTTAAATTTTGCATCATAAAATCTATTAATTCATTTAAAGCCCGTAAATGTTCCTAAATTTTACAAAAAATATTTAAAAATATAATTAATTAACTTTTTGATCACAACACTTGCCAGATAAAAATCCCTCTACAATAGACATTTTTTGAAACTTAATTTGAAAATAATAATAGATTTTTAAACAAATTTACCATCTCTCTGGCAGAACTGTTATTAAGAGTCAAGTCCCTGAAAATAAATTTTTACGTTCTAAATATCATGATTGTAATCATTTATTGTAAAATCAAAACATTATAAAATCAGAATAATTGATTTATAAACTAATAATAAATATTCTGATTTGTAAAAATATTTAATTTACTCATCATAAAATTATTGTAATTGTAAAATTAACTTAAAATATTCTTATTTGTAAAACAAGAATATATGATTTGTAAAATTAGAATATATGATTTGTAAATTATAATTTAAAATCAGAATATATGATTTGTAAAATTAGAATTTAAATCAGAATATATGATTTGTAAATTATATATGATTTGTAAAATTAGAATTTAAATCAGAATATATGATTTGTAAAATTATAATTTAAATCAGAATATAGTATTTGTAAAATTATATTTTAAAATCAGAATATATGATTTCTAAAATTATATTTTAAAGTCAGAATATATGATTTGTAAAATTAGAATTTAAATCAGAATATATGATTTGTAAAATTATAATTTAAATCAGAATATATGATTTGTAAAATTATAATTTAAATCAGAATATATGATTTGTAAAATTATATTTTAAAGTCAGAATATGATTTATAAAATTATAAATAAATATATAATTATTCTGATTAGTACTTTATATATTGTAATTTCGATTTTTATATTTTAGTACCGAAAAACTGTTAATAATGCTCCTTGTGATTTAATTCTAGGCCAACTTTGCTGCAAAATTTGTAGTTGATAACTTAAAAAATACGAAAATAAAATAAAAATATGCCCAAAAAATAATTTACCAAGATAATTTTAAATGTTCTGCTAAAGAACACTCATTTGCTGTAGAACAATTAACTTCATCGTTATAACTTAATTTTCTAGGGGGATTTCCAACAACTGCTCGAGAATGTCGTCTTCCATTAGAATGAGTATTGACTTCAGATGCCAAATAATTCTTTTCATATAAAACAGCAGCTAAAGACATTCTTCTACTTCTGGATAAATTTGGTGAAGTGCAATGTTTAATAAAGGGTTGTGGTGAAACAAGGCCTTGAAATTGATATGTGACGGATAAATTGGGATTTTATTCTGGACTTAATTTTTCCAAAAATTCACCTGATTGTTTTCTTTTATCAAATTTACTACACGTTTGTTCATTTAAAATGCTTGGAGAAGATGCTCGAGCTGGTTCAGGAGAAGTAACAAAATGTTGGGAATATAAAGGCCTATTTGTTTTTAATTTGGTTTGTTTGGTAGAGGGAAGTTGATTTGATTTATTAAAAGAAGATAGACGTCTTTGAGAGATCTCAACTTGACTCTTTTCTTCAGAAACGGTTAAATAGTCTTTTTCTTTCCCTCTAACAATTTGAGAGGAATGATCGTTGCCCATTTGACTTTAAATTAAATTTAAAAAATAGAATTTGAGGTAAAAATATCTGAAAAAAATGATTAATCGTCACTCAGTTAATAAATTTATTTTTAAAAAGTATGAAAGTATTTGTTTATCAAAAATTTGTAAATATGGATAGTAGGAATAAAAATATATATTTATGATGTATTAAGGGATGTGGCTAAATAAATTATAAGCAAAAATAGATGTCATTAAATATTTACATAAATAAAAACAAATGACATTACAATTTGTATTTTATAATTAATAATTGGGATAGCAATTTCTAATAATAAAAATCAGAATTACAAATTGTAATTTATTAATAATAATTATAATAAATAAACTTTAAAAAATTAATTTGTAATTACAAATTGTAATTCAAATTAATTGATGTTACAAATTGTATTTTAAAAAAATTTATTAAGCAAAATTTTTAAGGAAATTTCTGACTTATTTTGCAAGAATAATTCCATTTAAATAAGAATGTTCATATAAATTTCATCATTAAAATGCTAATTTAGGAAATGGATGGAAAAAAAATAATTGTTAAACTTTTTTTTTATTTTTTTAAACTTTTTTTTTATTTTCATTTCATTATTTAGAGGAAAGAGTGTTAAGCATACTTAAATGAATGGGTGAAGAGAAGGAACTTAAGTTTAGTATAATTTTTTGAGAATGAATGGGGGAGGACATTTTGTCCATTAACTTTAATGGACAGAATTGTTTTGGGAATAAAATAAAAATGATGAATTAGTAGATATATCCAAATGGAAACCAAAAAAAAAGATGAAACAAAAAATTTAAAATTGAATAATTAAATTTTAGGTGTTCGGAAAAAATAAAAATACACACACTGGGTGTTAATTAAATACATATATTATTGTAAAATAAGGATAATTGGGGATTTTTAGAGCAAATTTATTTAAATAAGAAAATGGCATTATTTTGAGATAAGGAATTCAAATTTTGACCTATTTAATTTAGAAAAATATTTTTATTTAATTTTTGGCATTATTATTGTTATTATTAAAAATAATTTTTTACAAAAATTATTATGAGCATAAAATAATAACCAAACAAATATACATATTAAGATAATTAGAGGCGATTAAAAATTAATTTAAAATTTCCGGTTGAGTGAGGAATGAAAAAAAAGTAAAAAGTATGTACCTAATATGTATATAAAATTATTAAATGTTTTGAATTTAAAAAAGAATAAAATTGACAATTTTTTACAACCAAATCTTCAACGTTCTTGAGTGTCAAATATTTATTTTATGAAACAATAAAGAAGGAAGAAAATTTTGAGAGGAGTGGGTGGATTAATAAAAAGTTTTCTGTGATTATGGAATGGTTTCTAAGTGAAAAGTTTTCCTGAGAAAAATTTTATATAAAATTTAAATTAAATTTTTTTTTAAAAAGCAAACACAAATCTATCGGAGTTTCTTCTTTTTTTTTTTTAACAAAATATAGCAAGAACGTCTATTAAAATTAGATGGTCATCATTATTGATATATTTTCATGACTTCATGAATTTTAAATTTCAATTAAAAAAATCAAATTTTAATTTAATCTTTTTCCATTTTTCCAATATTTTTTCTTTTTCACCATTTCTCTTAAAATAAAATTAATGGTCAGAATTAAATCTATCGGATCTATAAAAAAGATTAATCAAAGGTGAAGGTGAAGGTGAAAGTAATATCTCATAAATAAAATATATCCTTTCTTTATTTATTTGACATTCCATGTGCTTGAAGGGTAATGACCATTCTTGATAAATATTTTTATTTATTTTTATTTATTATTTTTTTTTTCCTTTAAAAGATATCCGGTTGTATGGCGCCAAAGAAAAATATAGAAATATTTTTAGTTATTTAATCTCTCATCTCATCAATATAATAAAGTGACATTCCTTTAGATAAATAAATATTTTTATTTTCTTTAAACAAAATATCCCCCTAAAAAGCTTTCCTGTTTTTAATTTTATTTATTTCAAATTATTGTCAAAAACTATCACTTTTTTGTAAAAATGAAAGGGAAAAATAATTATACAGTTTTTGTAAAATATTCTCGATTTATGATTGTCAGTTGTGTTCTTGTTTTATTGACAGGTTATTTATTTCAAAATACTTTTTAAAATAAATAAATTTATTTTATGCAGAATAATTTATTTTAATTTTTAATCTTAAAAAATATTTTTGGATAAAATATTAATAAATTTTAATTTTTTTTTCTGAAAAAAAAGAGAAAATTAGTAGCTGAAATATAAACAGAAATATTTTAAATTTTGATCTTTTTAGAAATAAATACCTTAAATAGATTATATGGTATTGGCCTAAATAAAATATTAAAAAAAACTAAAAAATTAATTTTATTTAAATTTTATCCTTAAAAAAGATTTTTTTAAGTTTTATTGAATTTTTGTAATGCTGGTCCAGTTAATGTTCGTATTGAAACTGAAAATAATAAGGTAATTTTTAAATAATTTCTAATTATATTAAAATTGTTTTCTCCTTGAAAATATCGAAATTATATTAAAAAAAGGATTTCCATGTTGGCCCTGAACCGAGAACTAGATTTGAATTAGTAGAACAATATGCACCTTTGGCAACAGCAAAGAAAGTTCATCAGGACTCAGCACCTTGTAATAATTTTTTAAATTATTTTTAATTTTAATATAGATCTTAAAAAATTAAGAATCAGATTTTTCATATAAAAAATATTTTTTTTTTCAATTTACCTCATATTTTTAAGCGATTAAAATTTCTAATTAAAATCTGATCATTCACATTATTAAAATGATGTAAAAATAAATTATTAATTTTTATTTAAATTTTTATTTTAAAAAATTTAAAAGCTCGTGCCTTTGCTTCCTCACTAAGCAAAACTTGGCAACCAATAAGACCAAATATAAAACAACCAGTTCAAGTAGTTGTAGATTTTGGAAAGGTTGGAAGAGATGGGACAGCAGAACAACCTTCTCCACTAAAATTAACAACTGTGGGTGGAGGTGATGAACAAAAAATAAATACAGAAATAATAAGTGAGTAGAAAATATTCTTTAATTAGTGTGGATATTCTTCTAAAATAAGGAGATGTCCAATTAATGTTTTGGATAATCCAAGACTATAAAGCTAGCCCTAAGAAATTTTCAAAAATTTTTCTTTAAAATTTCCCTTGAAAGGGATTAATATATTTACCGAATTTTCTCAAATAATTAACCCCTCTGTTAATTACCCCCTCACTAATAATTACCCTCTCCAGCGAGAGGTAAAAAATAATTACAAATGATAGTTATTAGAGAAAATACGGTAATTATGTATTATATTAGAGTTGTGGTTCTGAACCGAATCGAAGAACCGAACCGAAAAATCATCGGTTCTTCCGTTCGGTTCAGAACCTTAATTATTCTTTATCAGAAAGTGAGTGGACATTACAAAAATATTTTTAGAATTATACCTATAAAATATTAAAAAAATATTTCGGAACCATGCTGATACCTATTTTTAATGAACATTTTCTTTGTTGAAAATCTTATTAATAAAAAATTCCGAAATTTTCATTTTCAATAAATATAAAATAAAATATTAAAAATTTATTTAATTAGCACATAGCAAATGGTTAGATTGGAGTAACTGGAGCAAATGTGAAAATGGAGAACGTGTTCGAAATCGTAAATGTATAGTTGTTAATAATATACCTTGTGAGGTAAAATAAAATTAAAAAAAATATTTTAATTAAAATTAATTTTTAAAGAAAGGCTTAACAATAGAAAGACAAAAATGTTATTCAACACAATCAAATTCTGGATTAAAATTTGCCCAAGACCCAACAATTATAGAACGTGAAATTCGAGGAGAATTGGCCTCTCCGCGTTAAAGAATAATTTTTAAATATTGAAAAAACTAATTAAAAATTTATTATTTAATTTATTATTAAATATTTATTATTTTTTATAATTTATTATTTTTTTTTAATATTAATTTTTAGAAGAATAATATGTATTAGTTTGTAAATTTTTTAAAATTTATTTGTCATCTGAATAAAATTATTTTATTTAGTTATTAAAATTAGGGAGTCCGATTCTGATGATAATTCTGATTCTTATGATAATCCAAGAATTTTTTTCATATAATATTCTTTAGATTTTTAAAAATATTTTAGGTTCGTTCTAGTTGACCTGCCAATAATAAAATAGTATTATTAATTAATGAAATATTAGTTTTTAATTTTTCCAAAGGATACTTTTAGTTTTTAAATTTAAAAATTTCTAGATCAATAGAGACCATCCCTACCTTAAATTATTAGCTTAATTAATAATTAATTTAATAAACTTAATAATAATTTTATTTATTAATAAATATTTATTAGCTTTCCCCCATTACGTAAATCGCTCTGAATTTTCTTTTTTCGCTTATTTCACATATTTTCTCGTAGCTAAAATTCATTGTTCAATTAACTAGTTTATATAATTTCTTTTATTTTTTATTTCGTAATCTATCAAGCATTAACCCAATTTTAAGGCTTTCAATCATTTTAGCTTACTTTCACTTATGGTCAATTGGATCTTATGAAAAAAGAATTTTTATTTAATAGATATATGAATTATTATTTATTATGTAAAAGTCGGAAGTACCTATGTAGTATGTTTTTGGTGGGTTCAATTTTTATAAGGGGATTTGAAGCAGATCCTCTAATTTTTGGGGTTTTCTCAATTGGAATGCCACAGGGGTCAGAACTGTCTATTTGAAATATACTGCCTAGAATTTTAATCACAATTTCTGTTTTTTAAGAATTCTAGTTATCTCAAGTAGTAAAGCTAAACACCTCTAAATCTGTTCGCAACAATAAATTAAAATATTAGAATTAAAAAGAGAGAAACCGGAACTTTATAACCTTAAAGCAACTGTCTACAACAAATCTCCAATAAATCCAATCAAATATCTTTTTACGGATCTTTTTTACCTTTTCCAACATATTCACACAATTAAGCATGCCATTCATTTAAAATCCTTTTTCTTTGATTTCTTAAATATTAGCTTTCGAAATGCTTTCTCCATATATTGGGGTCGTTTGGGAGTCTGGATGCATGTGTTTAATTTATTGTGAATGCTTTGACTTAGAGTTGTGAAATTTCTTACAAATCTCAAAATATTCTTGAGTAACTCTTCTATAAATTTCAGAATTTATGATTTATTATTTTGAAAGTTATAGCCGAAAAACTAGCAAAAAACAACATTTTCTGAAGAAAAATCGGCATTTTCGACCATAATTTCAGAAATTGTGAACCAAAAATTCTGAAAATTATGGATAGGTTAAACACACATATTAAGGATATTTATACAAAATTTTGTGATAATAGGTATAATATTCGCAATTTTAGAAGCTCGCGACTACCTGCACATTAACGCCTCAACAATTCTCTTCTCGATTTCCGTCAATTTTTAATTTCCTTTTAATTTTCTTCAACGTCATCCCCCAAAATAAAAATAAATATATTTATATTGTTTTATTTCTGGAAGTGCGCAGAAATTAATCTTTGTGTTTCTTATTCTTTCTAAAATTTTCTAGTCTTATTTTCTCTGTTTGAATCCCCGGCACTTTACTTTCTGGATAAAAATCTTTGCGACAATTCGACGCCCTTTTCCTTCCTTTCCTTTCCTTTCCTTTACTTATTTTAATTTATATCTTTGCCGTTTTAGTAGCTAAAGAACCCTTTTTATTTCCTTTTTTATAATTCCCTTTTTATTGTCTGATAATTTAATTTTCACTAATTAATTAATGATAAATACCGGATTTTTATTAAAATATTTTTTTTAGAATTTTTCTGAGATTTTTTAAATTAAATTTTCTGTTTAATAAATGAATGGCACATAGAGAAGAGAGAAAAACAAAAGATTTTATTAAATTATTTTGGCTTTTGTTTATTGCTATTTTAATTGTTTTTGTTGAAATTAAATATACAGGTATTTATTTAAATTATTTTTAGACTACCTAAATGTAAGATTATCAAATTCCCATATTTTTTAAAAAAAAATTCTTAAGTAATTATCATGATTTTATAATATTGCCTTTATTATTTCTCACTTTATAATTTCTAATTATACCGTCCCTTACAAAAATAGGGTAACAAAAAATAGGTTATAGCGACACCCCAGGGGACGGTATAACAAGTGTGGCGAATTAAACCCCATGATGTTATATTGGAGTTAGTCTGGATTAGTCTGGAAATATCTTCCATTATGTTCCTGGGGGAATTTATGTGGGAAGATTATATTAATCATCTACATACTAGAGATTTTCTTTCAAATATTTAATATTTACAATTTTAATATTTTTCCAGACTGCCATTATAAAACCTTTAATCCTTTAAAAGATTTATTATTTAAACATCGATCATTTTTAGTATTTTATTTTCAAACTAGGCTAATTTTGAATATTTATTCTTTAAAAGAAAAGATAAAATCTACGAAGAATTAATAGTAAATAGGAAAATAAGTAAAAGATTGGTTGTAAATATTTAAATGGAAAATTTAAAAATTGACATAAAGATAACCTCTAAAATTCAAAAAAATTTTTAAGATGCTCAAAATGATTCAGAAGAAAATCAAGAGGAAAGCAATATTCCTCAACAGCTACCACTAGCTACAGGAAAGTGGAACCAATTTAAAGGATTCTATACACCTAGACCAATTCCTTCTAATGCACATTTTAGTGAGTTTGAATAATTATTGGACTTAAGAAAATTTAATTTGGTCAATAAAAGACAATCTAGAAAATATTTTTCTATAGGTAAAACAGTTAAAGATTTAATGAAACGAATAATAACTATAGGGTTGTCTGATCCACTAAGATTTTCTGTTATCCGGATCAGCAGGAGCCAACTTAGAAAATATTTTTCTGACGTTTTAATGATCCCAACCTTATTGTAATAAAAACGGAAAATCTAATATTAAAATAATCAGATATTAATTTATTTTATATTATTATTAGCATTTGCCTCTGTATGGGCTTCATGGTCAGCTTGGTGAGATGCTTAAACTAATAATTATTAAAAAAAATATTTTTATTCTAACTTCTAAAAAATACTGAAAAATACTTTTCAAGGTCTTACTGTACAAACAATATTCAAATGCGTGTTCGTGCGTGTAATACAGTCAGAGGATTTAGCTGTCTAGGCCCTAACAGAGTTATTTTAAAAATTCTTTAATAATTTCTTTCGTTTTCTTTAAATTTAAGGATATCCGTCCTTGTGGAAATATTTTGAGAGAATCACCAAATAGACAAAGAATACAACAAATACCTCACGAAACAAACCCGAATCCTCAACAATTTGAATTGGAAGATCCTTGGGCTGAGGACCGAAGGGAGGCATTAAAACAACTTTATGAAAAACAAATTCCGAAGAGAGAAGAAATTAATAATGTTGAAAAAGGTAATTAAAAGTCTAAAAGAAAGGTAGAATTATTTTTGGATTTTATTTGAAATTTTCAGTCAAAAGACCTGAATTATTTGCTTCAAAAAACATTGAAAATATTCAAATAAAAACAAACGAAAATTTGGAAAATAAATTTAAAAATGAGGAATTGAGTGAAGGAAAAAGTGAAGAAGAAGGAAGTGAAGAAGAAAATAATGAAGAGGAAGAGGAAAACGAAGAAAATAGATTGGAAGAAGATTTTAAAAATAAATCAACAAAAACATTGGTGGAACAAACAACACAAAGTAAAAAAACACAAAATACAACACCCAAAACAATTAAAACAACTAAAATTACAAGCACAACTACAACCACAACACCTTCTACCACAACATCTAATTTTGTACAAAAACAAAGACAACATGAACAGTTCAACTCGCGAGGAGTAACTGCGAGGCAAATTTTTAAGTTTCTGTAGGCTCCCTTTATAACTCAGCGAATAGAATTAAGGATTGGATTGAAATAAGTACTTGATGAAGAAATAGAAATTAATTGTCCGAGTAATATAACGATGAGTAAACGATGTGTACTCGTTATATACCTTGTGGTGGAGATGAGACCCATATCCAATTTTTGTTTTACAATTTTTTCGAATTTTCTTATACTTTTCTACTTCTTAATTATTCCCTCCAATTCATCTTTTTTTTAAATAAAATTTCCATTTATCTTCCAGTCCCCAACAACAAGCAAAATATGTAAAAGAAGATTTAAAACAAAAAATAAATACCCAACAGCAAGTTATCCTTTCAAATCTGGGCAATGATACAGCCCTTGCTTTAGAATGGATGGTTGATGGAATGAGTAAATCATTAGAACAACAACCTTCTAATTCTCCTCAAATCTTTAAAAATCAGAAAAATAAATTAATTGAAAATAAAAAAGAAGGAAGTGAACAAGAAGTTGAAGAGGATGAAGAAAATGAAGAGGAAGGAGGTGAAGTGAATGAAGACAAAGTGAAGAATAGAAGAAGGCCTTTACTTCACTCTGGGGAATTGGAGGTAACATATAGACACTTCTACATATCCTAAGGTCAACTTGAGCATTTATTTTATTAGTTAGTCCACATGGATTAAATTAGGATTTTGAGCTTAGAGGGATATTTAGGAATAAGCAAGGAAGTTAGAACAAAAAAGAATGGAATAAGTGAGAAAGACCATCTCTTTACTAGTAAAAGATGTAATATCTAAAATATCCCAACTTATCCTCTCTCAACTAATAAATCTAAATCTCACCCCTTAAATAGGAAAATGTGGATTATGGAGATATTATATCTTCAACATCTTCACCCTCAACAACTTCTACAACAACAACAAAATATTTTACTACAACTCAAATAAAGGAAGAAAAAATAAAAACAAAAAATAAAGAAAAGATTAAGTTATTACAAAATAACAATATAGAGGAGAATAAAATAGCAGGGAATTTGAATGCTAATCAAAGAAAAAGATTAATGAAGGCAAGTTCTATGAATAAATAATTTTAAATAAAATTTAAAGGCTAAAATAGCTAGGGGACAGGCTGATAGGGTCATTTATAAGGGAAAACCCCAATTCGTAGAGAAAGTATAAGTGAGGATTAAAGTAGAAATTGGAGGAAGGGAACAATATAACAGATTTTCCTTTTAAGGAATTGGCAGCTGCCCAAAAATTAAAACAACGCCAAATTGATCAAAGTAAGGAACGTATCCTTCAACAACAACAACAAAACCAACAAAAACAAAAAACAAAATCAACAGCAATGGAACAACAATTAACAAAATTAAAAGCAGAAATGCATGCAATGGAAGCGGTTTTAGAGAGAATGAAAAATACAGAACGCCAAGAAGATGAATTGGATGAAGAAAAGGATGAGGAAAAAAATAAGGAGAATGATAATAAAGATAAAACTAAAATAAAAATAGAAAAAAGTGAAAACCATAAAAGGAATGAAGGAAAAACAGAGATTAAAAATTCTGTGAAGGTGAGCATTTAGTTAAAAATTTAAAAAAAATTTAATGAATAGTAAATAAAAAGATTCATTTTATCACATTCTAGGGGCAGTTAAGAAACGGGAATACGTTATGAGAGAAATGAGAAGAGAGATTCTCCAAAATTAGTAAAATTTTGGAGAACGGTTTTTTAACGTTTTTTCAAAATTAGTAAAAACCGTATAAAGTTTATCTCCGAATTAGCACTAGTTATCTCCATGTTGATAACGTTAAACAGTCATTCCATTATTTTAAGGTAATACAATTTTTAATAATAGGACAGAAAAGTTTCTAGTTGAAATGAGGTTTCGAGTAACCCTTTTTAATTGAGAATACGGTATGAGAGAATTGGAAAATAGAGATTCTCTAATAAGACAATAATTTTTTAAAATTAATCTTTCAGCAAGAAAATCAAATAACAACAAAAATTCCAAATACACCAAAAATTGTTTTACCAATAAAAGTTAAAAACAACAAAAATCACAGACATTTAAACAATCCTAGACCCGTTCCAATATTAATTGGAGATCAAAAAATAATTGTATCTTCTGCTTCTATACCTCAAATATCTTCTAAAAAGTCTTCCCTTTCTGTTGAAGAAAAGAAAAATATTAGTAATTATCAATTAAATCAACAAATATTAACAACTACAACATCAAAACCTTTACTTTTTATGAAAACTTCGATTCAAAGAAGAAATAATAGAGGGAGTTTAAATAACAACACAAATATTAATAAAAAAGTTATTTTAACAGAAAATCCAGGTAAACTTTAAAAGGCAACACCCTCTTTAGTAAACTCTCTCTAATATTGAAACTCTCTATATAGTAAACTCTCCCTATAGTTCGTACTAAGGTTTTTTTCAGAATAGCTCCCTTTACAGTGAACCTCTCTCTATAAGGAACTCTTCAGCAGGCCCGTTCTTTGCTAACTAAAGAGTGAATTGACTGTAAAGAATTAACATTCCTTACGAGATTTTTTATGTAATTTACAAACCCCAAAAATTTCCCCTAATTTAGATGTGAATTGAATTCTCTTTAATAAAAAAATTATTTTAATTAAAAATCAAATGATTTTTAAAGGTTCAGTATGGCTAGATGGAAACATTCCTCGGGTTGGTTCAACTGCCAAATGGAGTGATTGGAATGAATGGGGAGAATGTTTTTGCGGTAAACAAATGCGTTCTAGAACATGTATTTATGAGGATAATAGCTTTCAATCACAAGGCAAGAAATCCAAAAAATATATTTTTTATCCCAGCATTAACTTAGATATTTTTGCATTATTTGAAAATCCCTATATAGAGTTCTAGCGAAGGAAATTAAAATAATTAGAGCAACGTGATCTTTGGAAGGGTCTAGCACATCCATGATGGTTAGTATAATATTAGAGCGGACTTGAGCTCTGATTGAGAACATCGAGCTCAATAAATGAGATCTTTAATCACTAGTCTTTTTTGACATCCCACGGCTTATTAATCTATCATGGGGCATATAACTCATTTAAGTTACTGAAAGTCGTGAAGGTCATAAATTAATCATATAATCCTCCAAATATTCTAGTTTAACAAAAATATTCAAATTAACAATTTAAGGATGTACATCAGGCAAATCATACGAAAGCAGGCCTTGTACATCAACTACAGAACAATGTCCAACAACAATACCACCAATTCCCCCTTCTAAAATACAAATAATTCCTAAAAAAGAAAAACCTTCTTTAAATATTTTGAGAAGAACTTCTTTAAGTATTGGACCTTTACAAATAGAGGAAAACATTAAAAAAGAGAATGAAGGTCAAAATCATCAAAGGCTTTCGGAGAATGAAATTTTAAGGCATAGACATCGTCTTATGTTAGCTCAGAGGCATAGAATGTTGAAATACAAAAATTAAGTTAATTTAATTATTTATTTTATGGTTAATCCCTCAATATCTCTAGATTAGAAAAAATGTCGGTGTTGAATTTTCTAAAGCTAATCTCTAACACCAAACATTCTTGCCAATTTAATATTTTCTGGAAATTTTTTTCCGGAAAACAAAAAATAATAACTTTTGGGAGTGATCAGACGGATATATCATACCATATCCATTACAGCTATTGAACAGGGCATTTTAGAATGTATAAATTTTTATTATAGGTAAGTAATATAAAAATAAATAAAAATTGCATTATGATTTTTCCATCTTATTAAATTGTTTTTACAAAAAAATGTTTTTTTCTAAAAATTATTTTAATAAAATACATTGAATTTTTAAATTTTTATATAAATTTTATTTAAATTACAAAATTGATAAATGATTTAACCCGAAATTTTTAAAATCTTTTTAATTAAAATTCAAAACAATTCATTGTCTAAAATTGCGTTTTTAATTTTGGACATGCCGAAAAACTGAAATTATTTTAATTAATATTATAAATATTATTTAAAAAATATTTTTATATATACCTTCAATTATTTTTCGATCTTTTTTGTTTATTTGTAGATAAAGCTATTTTATTATGCTTAATTTTATCACTGTTTCTTATATCACCAATTAAATCCGTTTTTGATTGTTCATTTGGTATACACTAGAAATAAATTAAATTATTATTTTAGTTAACTAAAATATAAATAAATAGAAAATAAATTAAAAACTCCGTTTATAAGGTCACCCAAAGGAGGTATACGGTAAGTGACGGTATAACCGGAGTTTTGTTTTTCGACTATTAGAGATTAGAATGACAGCTTTGCCTTCTTTTTCATGATCTCCTTCTGACCAGTGTTTGGATATTTAAATTTTGCTCGTACTCGTACTTCGTAACAGCCTATTTTTGACCTCTTACTCGTACTTTGTACGTACACAGGTACGAGTAAGAATTTTGGTACGAGCTTTCAAACACTGCTTTTGACCAGAATAATTTCTGAGCTAAAAAGCGGTATAGATCAGAGCAGGATTTTTTCAAAATTTAGCAAAGGAATCTGAAGTAGACTTCACCTCATTTCAGATCTCGGTAATAGTTAAGTTTAGCTCCCCCCTTTTTTCCCCTATTTTTCTAGTCTCAAAATGATCAAAAAGGATTATTTTCCGTTCCCTCTTTTTTCCTTATGGCAAATATCAACAACAACAGACAATATAAATCCCAAGTTATTTTTGGGTTTTATGCGATACTTCCACATTTCGGAACCTATGGCCAGTTGGTCTGGGTAGATGTGTCAGCCTATTCATTCAAATTTACGGAAAATCATGACGAGCCCCCCACCGCAATTGACTACATTTTTACTTATATCAAAACGTGGGTTTCTTAATAGCGTATTTCGTGTATATTTACAGACACTCGGGTAGAAAAAAAGCGACCCTTTGGAAAATTTG
>ABLG01000181.1:0-39993 GCA_000172435.1 Meloidogyne hapla | reverse complement strand
TTACAATTTCTCGCAGATTTTTCTTTATTAAAAAAATAGTTTTTTTTTTATTAAATAAATATACAAATACTTGAACTCTCTCTTAGATCTCAATAATTTTTTCGGGAAAGATTTGTCAATGGATGAGCAAATTAAAAATAAAAATATACGTGAACGGTCAAAAAAATTAGAGATGTTGAGAAGAAAATAAATTTTTTAAATTAATTATTAAATTAAAATAATCAGAAAAAGATCTCAAAAAAATTCTAAAAAAATTCTGATTTAAAAAAAATATTTTTTTACTTAATATCACATATTTCATTTAAATCAGATATTTTAGAAATTATTATTAATTATTCCGATTTATTTATGTTAAGCTTAAAATCAGAATTTTAATTATTAAATAATTCTGAAATATTAATTTCTTTTTTAATTATTTTTATTTCTGATTTTTTAAAGAATTTTAAAGTTTAGTTTAAAATTAATGAATAAGGGTAAGTAGGTAAATTAATTTTTACAGAGAAAAAAATAATTAAAAGAAAAAATAAAAGCAGAAATTTTAATTAAAAGGGAAAGAGAGGTTCCAGTAATAAATTAATTAGTTAAATAATTATTTAAAAATATTTTTATTTATTTAATTAACTAACTTAACGTTATTATTGTTGCCTTCAATTTCTTCCATTATTTTTTCTTCTTCCTTTTGATCATTATTATCTTTATTATTATTATTTAATTCCCGAGTATCCATTATATTTATTTCAATGATCTCTTCAAGAAAAATAAAATAAATAAATAAAAGAATAATAAAAATAATAAATATTTATTATTTACAAATATTAAAAATAAGTATAGGTGTTGGACAAAATTCTGGATTTTAATGGTCCTAGAAATTTTTCTGGATTTTTTTCTTATTATTTATTATGCCTAGATTATTTCTAGATTGTCTGTTAATTTTTAAAATAATTTTTAGTTTCAACAGAATTTTTTCAAAAATTTATTTCAACCAAATAGGTCCAGTCTAGGAAAATACTTTTTAACTCATTTTTAAATTTAAAAAAAATTTAAAAAATTTTTTAAATAAAATTTCACAAAAAAGGACATATATTTATTTATCATCAAAAATAAAAAAAAGCTCTTTTCCGTCCTAAAATTTTATATTTTCCGTCCTTTTAGTGTTAAAAAGTATTAAAAACGCTGACTGGACGCAACCGACTGTCAGCAGTAAAAAATGTACTAGAAAAACTAACTTTTTTGTATTGAATGGCTTTAATGGCCGTGAATGGGTTTGGTGGGTTTTTGTTTAATTTTGATGATTTTCTGGTGATTTTTCGGGGATTTTTTGATTTTTTGTGATTTTTTGTTTGTTTTTGGCTTTATTTTATTTAAAAGATTTGGTTCAATATTATCACGTTTATGGAAGAATTAAATCATAAAAATAAATATTTTTCGTCAGTCATCGATCAGATAGCGGAAATTGAAGAAAACAAGCATTTTGGAAAGAGGGGGAATTACTCAAGAATTTTATAAAAATAAATAATAATTTTAGTTAAAAATTTTGTTTTAAATTTTAAATTAATTCTTTGAGGATTTAAATTTTAAACTTTAAAAATTTAAAAATAGAATTGATAATTTTAGCTGTTTTTGAGGGAATATGAAGGTGGGAAGATCAAGGTGAAGTTAAACTAAACCCGATCCTTCTGCCAATCTGAGCCAGATTTTTATTTTTTTTAATTCTCAGATTTGATTTTAGCCTGAAGGGTTTGAACGATTGGAAGGTCATAAAGGACATCTAGTCTTCAAGGAGTGAAAATAAAATTTTGAATATCAGACAGTCACGTTCTCAGACAGAGTTCCAATTGCAGGCACTCTGTTCCATGAAAATTTTTTGTTTTTTTAAATTTAAAAATTCTAAAATTTTGAAATAAAGCCCCCGGGGGCTTTATTTCTATCCTTCAAAAGGCTATATTTAAGAGGGGGCTCTATTACAATCGGGGGCTGTATCTCAGAATTTTCTATTTAATTTAAAAATTATATTTTAATTAAATTTAATCTAATTTTTAATATTTCTTTCGATAAAAATTTTTTTTGCATTAATTATCGTTCCATTTTTCATTCTAATATTAAAAAATATTAATTTATTAACAAAAATATATATTTAATTATTTTATATGTCCATTTTTCGAAAGAAGAAAATTTTCTTTTTTTCAAGGAAATTTTTGAATATTCCAAAGAATTTAGAAGGTCATTCACTTTTATTTTTATTAAATATTAAATGATTAATTTTTTTATCTATTTTTATGTCTATAAAAATAAAAACAAAATTTATTAGAATTTTGGAGAATTAAAATTATTTTTAGAAAAATTCACGTGTAGGGTGTGAGGGAGTGTTTTATAGGGCAAAAGTTTTATCTAAATAAATAATTAATTTAATTAAAATTTAATTATTTAAATAAATCATTAGAAAATAGCCAAGGATGTGATTGACCCTGAGAGGTCCTCTGAAGCACTTATCATCCCGTAGCCTGGTATCATTATTTTTATCTCTTAGCTGGCCTTAAAAAGATAAAAATCAAACTATAAAAAATATTATAATTTTAAAAAATAGTTAAGCACAAAGACTACAAAGAAAACAAAGTTAAAGTCACAAATAAAATATAGTTTTTGATTAAGGAAAGAATTTAAAGGGTAAGGCTGTCAGCAATTTCGAAGAAACCTTTGTCTAATAAATTTTCTTTAATTTTATCAAATTAAATATTTTAAGTCTAAAAATACTTGTCAGTACCATTCTGTTAAAATCAGCAAAATTTTATTTTATTTAACATTACTTTTTATTTTTAATTAATTAATTGCTTAATATTTATTTTTTCATTAATTTATTTTCCCGTTGAATATTAAAATTTAATAAAAAATTTTTTTAATATTTTTAATTTTTATTTTAATAATTATTTATTTCTTTAATTTCAAAATACAAATCATAAAATTACACATTTAATCTTGCCAAGAAAAAAAATATTTATTTTGTCTATCAAAATTAAAAAAAGGGAGGAACTGTTTTTAGTTGCGTGGAATGCTTTTATTTGGTGAAGAAAATTTCTAAAATGTCCAGGAAATTTTAAGAAAAGGAAGGGTTGAAAGGAAAGGAAATGAAGAAAAATAAGAAGAAAGTTCCTTCCCTCCACCCATATTTTTATTAAAAAAGAGGGGCAATAAATGAGTGAGTTGTGGGAGTTGACGCTAAATATGTGGTTTATAATGCACCTAAATTATTAGCCCAAAAATACCCTTTTTTTGTAATTAATATTTATAGAACTCAAAAATCGTCTTAAATATTCATTTGCTTTTAATTGTTTGAATTCTGCATTTTTATTATTTTTATTTTTTGAAGAAATAAATTAAATTAGTTGTGGAGAGGTACAGTTACATTGAGCACCCTACATACAACTATAGTGGACCTAAATTCGTGAAATTTTGCACAGACATTCTTAATAGTGCTATCTACCTACTCTATAAATTTCAGAATTTTTGGATTAGAATTTCAAAAGTTATGGTTGAAAATGTTTCGAAGGACACGATGTTTACGAAGCGTTCTGCTTTTTCTCCATAACTCTAAAAATACGAAAGCAAAAATTCTGAAATTTTGAGAGAAGTTAGAAGACACTATAAAAATTGTATATGAAAAATTTCAGAATTTTAGGTTCACTATAAGCTATTCTATAAATTCGCGCGTTATCATTACCTCTCCGTAAAGGCAATGTCCTTCCATTAAAAAAATAATTCTGATAAAATTCTTAATTTTAATTTCTTATAGAAAAATTAAATTTAATTTATTTCATCAACGGATAAATAGAAAATAAATTTTTAATATAAAGTATTACAAAGTTTTCAAAAAATCGCCTAAATATGGCAGCTTCCTCATCTTCAAGTGCCTCAACTTTATCCAACTATTCCCCTACTCCCAACAATTATCAACACGTTTTTAATTTATTTTTATCTCTTCCAATACTTGTTCTACTCAAAACTTTGGCACGTTCAACTCCTTATGCTAAACAGGTTTTGAAATTAATTTTTTAATTAATTAAAATGGAGGGAAATAATAATTGTTATCATTTTATAATGATTTCATTTTTAATTTTAATTATCTTAAAAATATTTATTGATAACGTGTAGATATTTTTTAATTTTTTTTTAATATTATAAAATCATTAATTATCTATATCCTTTAATTATTCCAATTTTGACTTATCCCACCTTTAATGTTTACTTTTAGGAAGGAGGCATAAACGGAAAGTGAAAGAGGTCCAGGGAAAATGAAAAAAATTAAGGGGGATTAGGGCTGATAAAATCTCTAGTCATTCTCTAGCGAGATCTCTAGACAGATCTCTAGTTTTCTCAAATTGATGAGGCTAATCAAACAAATCTGGACCTCTCAGTTACTTGGCCTCCTTACTTTTCTGCCCAAAATTACCTCAACTAAAAATCTCTTAGTTATCCCACCCTGGAAATATGTAGCTTTAAGGCCTAATTTAAACTGAAAAAAAATTTAAGGGCTTCTTTTGTAACGACAATGAAATTAGATTTCCCTATGTGCCAGATACTGTATCCGCTAATTTTATGGATTGGTCAACTACTATTATTGGGACTATCTTAGTAAATTAATTTCTTAATTTATTAATTTATCTTTAATTTTTGTAGATCATCTCTAGTGAATTTTCGTTAGTTTGGCATTTAACAAGACGCCATACTGATAAAAGATTGCACCGAAGGAATGGGCATTTGCACCCGATGATTGTTAATTGTTTATATTTTTTGGGTAAGGAAATTGAAGATTTTTCTTAAATAAAATATTAAAAGACCTCTATTTTACGTACACCCCGAGATAGGCAAAATTGTCCTCACAGAGAGTTTTGACTAAATAGATTATATTATATGGGGGAGAGGATGTCCTATATCTTTTTTTTAAATCGTCTATACCATAGAGGATGCATCTCAATATTAGAGAAGTTAGCTAAATAGAAGGCTAACTTTATAAAATATTTTTAACAATTAAAAAAATTTTTTCAGCTGCCCAACTCTGTTCTAAACTCTCAGCAAGTTCAATTTGTAACTTGGGGAAGAGAACGTGTTCTAGACTTAGACCAAACTTTTTGGCTGTCTGCCAACCTAGAAATTTGAGTGGATTGTGCCCTCCAGATGAATTTGGATATATCCAAGACTATGAATGTACTAATCATCTTTTTGATCAGGCGAGTTTTGTAGAAACTTTTAAAATTTGTTTTGAATTAAAACTTTCAGATGGTCGAAAATAAATGTAAAAATAAGTCAACTCTCTATATAATGGACCTGAAATGATAGTAGATAGTCTTTTATAACGAGAGGTTCATAATAATAAGGGGTAATATTGTATTAATAACTTTTAGCTGGAACTGAGTCACTTATACCGAAATTATCTCTAATCTAAGTCTATTATAACGAGAGTTGATTGCTGAGGAATTTACGTAAAATTGAGGTCCTTTTTGACATTGTTTAAATCTAAAAGCTAATTTTTAAGTATTTTTATTTAAAAATTTTTTTAGAACGAGTACTTCTCCTTCCCCTCTGGTCATGCCGCATTTGTTTGCAACTTTTCAACTTTTATGATTTTTTATATGCAAAAACGTTGCAAATTCCCTGCTGTAATCAAATCTTTTATTCAATTCTTTATTGCTTTATTTGCCTATTTTGTTTGTCTTTCGAGAGTGAGAGATCATAAACATAGATTAACTGATGTTGTTGGCGGTGCTGCAACAGGGATTGCTTTGGGGGCTTTCTTTGTGAGTTTTTTTCTTTTGGCCTAAATGCTTCCCCAACCTCTTAAAAAATTTTTTAAAAATTTTTAAAAAATTTTCTCAGATTCGTTTTATGCTTCACAACTTCCGTCCTAACCGTTACTGTCTAGTAGACAAAGAATGGCCAGAAGATGATGCCATACTTCCCTTTAATGAAAAATTTTCTGCTCCCCAAAAAATAATTCTTCAACACAGCAATTCTGTGGATGAAAGACAAAAACTTCAAAAATCATCCTTTACAAGACATTCAAGTGATTATGGCACTTTGGCAAGTTCTTCCTCATCTGCATTTGATGTTAATAATATTGAGGGAAAGAAAGACGAAGAAACTTTGATAAGATGACAATGAAGGAAGTTTAAAATAATTAAATAAAAGAGAGATAATCTTGCTGCAATTTTTATTAATTTAAAAAAAATATTTATCCCAGTACTAAATAAAATTTTGATTTGTTTTTAACTTTTGAATTTTGATTTTTTTGGTTTAATTAAATCAAACTCAAAGGCATATTAGGTTCAGGGGGATTACCAAGGTTTCAATCTACATTAGAATATATGGTCAATACCTAGCCAGGATTTAAGTAAAAGCTTGCAAGAGCTGAATGTCCAACCCCATTTGATTAAGTGATATTTAAATGCTATATTAAGCCAGCCACCATCTACGCCTGGCATCTAACCTGAATCTCCTGAAATGTGCAACTATTGCTTGTTAAGTTAGATATGCAACTACCCCAAGAACATTAATGCCATAGACTTTCCTTGAGTTTTTGGAAAAGATTTTTAATTCTGATTTTTAAATTTTAATTCTGATATTGTTCTTTTTCTATTTATTCTGATCTTGGAACTCTACCTTTGGTTTATTTTTTTTATTTTCTTCCAACTTTTAGAAAGATAAGGAATTTGACATAAACATTTACAAACTTTAACTATTTACTTGGTTTTTCTTTTTTTTTGTTTCTTAATCTCAACAGCTGTCATTATTTACTTAAGAGACAGATCGATTTAATCTTGAACTTTTTTTTGAAATTTTAAACTATTTATTTTGCCAAATATTTTTTTAAAATAATATTACCTCTCTCAACAATTTTCTAGACACAATAAAAAATATTTTTTTAATCCAAACTTGGTTTTAAAAAAGAAAAATAAAATTATTTAATTCTCCAAAATATTATTTTCCTAAAATGAATGCTGGTAAGTCTAAAAATTAAAAAAATAAATAAAAATCCCCTCAGGAAAGCTAGTAGGTCATCCACCGCAGTTGAACAGACCTTCAACATTGTTTTCTATATGTGAAGTTTTACCTCATTTATTTATTGCCGGATATGCAGTAAGTAGAATTCTTTAACGAACTATTGTTAATGACTTTCGTTATAACCCCATCCCGAGGGAATGAGCGATAAGTGGTGGTAAAACCATTGTGGGGTTATATCCAGCTAGATTTTGAGTGGAAACTTTCAGTTAGGTCATATGTCTTTTATGGCACCTTCAGTCGGAAATGCCCGGAGGATGTGGTTATAACAGTAAACAGAGGCTATATCCATGTGTTGTTATAACGAGAGTCTACTGTATTTATTTATAAAATCAACTTTATCCCTTTCAGTCACTGGAAGAATCTAAACTTCATCAATTAGGAATAACCCATTGTGTAGATGCTACAAACATACCCAATACAAAACGTTTCCATGGGATTGAATACCTTTTTGTGCCAATAGATGATTCTTTAATGGTAGATGCTACCAAATATTTTCAAGGGGTTGCTGATTTTGTTAGAGGAGCGAAACAAAAAGTTTGGTGAATTTAAAAAATTTTATATGCCCTGAGGGGATTTTTGAAGCATCCTTGGCTTTGACTTAGAATAAATTTAGAAATTAAATTTTTAATTAAAAAGGGAGGAAAAGCAGTTATTTACTGTGCTGCTGGTATCAGTAGAGCTGCAACACTGACAATAATGACTTTAGTAATTAATGAGGGACTGGCACTACGAGAAGCTTATTATACTGTTGTTAGGTAGATGTTCTTTAATAATTTTTTAAATTTCTATTAAAGTGCGAGACCTATCATAGCACCAAATCTAGCATTTTGGAGGCAAATGATTGCCTGGGAGGATGAAAAGAATGGCAAGACTACCGTTCATTTACTTAAGGGGATGAGAAGTGAGTTTAAAAAAAAGTTTTTTAGTTTCTGGATAAGAGATAACCGTTTACTAATTTTTTATAATTAGATTTCGATATCTTGGTTTAACCCTCTCATTTTGATTAAGTACAGCCAACTCCCGTTATAGCCCCACTCCATGGGAAAGAAAGAGTGAGTTAAACAAGAGGATATAACCGTTGTGAGGCTATATCAGACAAGATTTTTGAGGGAATACCTTCATGAGAGTTATAGGCCCTCTGGGCTTATAACGAGAGTCAACTTTGCCACAAATTTTCTAGAATTCTTTTAAAAAATAATTTACAGCCCCAGTACCAGACGTCTACCTGAAAAAATCGGATTATATGCCTCCTCCAGAAACTTGGGAAGCTCCTCCAAAATATGGGAAGAAAATTTAATACGTGATTAAAAAAAAATTAATAACCTCATGTAAATAAATATATTTTTATTTTGATTAAAATTTAATTAAAAAGAAAAGACAAAGGTTAGAGAGCACAGAGTAAGTTACTCTTCTCATGTCTCTACATTTGACTTTTAGTTGTATGTCAGTTAAGTATATTAGAGTCTTGAATTATTTAATTTTACAGAGGGATTATTGAGGATTTTTTCATTTAAAATTTAAATAATTATAATTATTTCGAGTAGATGTCAGATACGAAATTAATTGTCTTAAATTAAATTATTAAAATTAATTTTCAGCTTATTAAAAAAAATATTTAAAAAATCAGTCTATTTTCAATCACATTTTTTATTTTTATTTTCAAAAATGAGAGAGATTCGATGACTAATTTTTGTGAAGGATTTGCGCAAACGAACCAGTTTATTCTGAAAATGCAAAAAAATATACCAGCTACTCTTAGTTATTTATATCCAAAAATAAATCCAATCCTTCCATCCTTCTTTTGATTCATTCATTCATGCATTGTCCAGCCTGTTCTGATGAATTTTATTCGCGCATACAAAAGTCTAATAAATAGCTTTATTGACAGAAATTAAAAAAACCTTTAAAGGATCCAATAAATTTTTAAAATTTAGAAGAAGCTCCGAATTTTATCAAAAAACTTGGATTTAAGACAAAAGGATCCTGAAAATCCTGTACATGTCCCAATCGCCTCAGGCAAAAAAGAAATTTTAAGACAATTTAATTTTAATTAGATTAATTTTTAAAAAATGCCAATAATCTGTCGTTGTCTACACAATAAAAAACAAGCGGATAAAACGACGGAAAACACTACGACTTTAAAGGGAAAAATGTTTGTGAATTTTTTAAATTCATTAATTTTTTCTTTAATTCTTTAAAAATATTTTTTTAAAGAATTCAATTTTCTCCTCTCTGTGGTTGCACTTTTCAATGCTTAAAGCGTGTACCTTTAGGCAAAACAGACAAAGCATCGGGTGAGAAGGAAAATGAAATGAACATGGAGAAGGAAAAGATGGAAATTAAAAATGAGGAAAGGGAAAGGTTGGAGAGATTATTTTTTTAAAAATTTTTAAAAAATTTTTAAAAATTTTTTTAAGCAAATCCGGCAAGTACAACCAGATTTTATAAAAAAAAAAGCTGAGAAGATTTATAGAGAAATGGGATGGTAAACTAATAAAAAAAAATTTTTCAAAAAAATTTTTTTTAATTATTTTAAGTAAAAGAATAAATAATAACTTGGAAAAAATTTTTTTAATCAAAAACCCTCTATTTTTAATTATTAGAGCTAGATAGAGTTATATTTTTCTAAAAAATAAAAATAAGACAATTTCTGGTTATCAAAAAAATTAAATCAAAAAAAAATTTTAAATTGTTTTATTACCAAAAAAATATTTTGTTTAAATAAAAAAAAACAATGGGTTCAAAAAGGTCAGAAAACCGCAAAAAAATTTTTCTACCGCAAAAAAATATTTTTTAAAAAACTGCAGGCCATTAAAGAAAATAAATTTAAAGAAAATGAATAAAGTCAATTTTGGTATGATTCGACGTATCTCCTCGAGTTGTGTTTAGTTATGGCTTTGCGGCAGAAACAAAAAAATATTGTAACAAATTATTTAATTTTCTTTGCTCGCTCCCCAAGAGCGTCTATCACCTTAAAAATAGGATTTTATTTATAAAAAAATATTTTCTTAATAAATTTACTTCTCCAATTGAATGAATAGCCTCCAATGCAAATCCAAAAGAAGGGTCAACAATTTCATTCTCATAAATAACAAGCAAACCATCACCTTGAAGACATCCTAAAAGTTAAAAAAAAATTACAATATTGAACAAAATCTAAGAAAAATAGTAGAGAGATTGAGAAAAAGTCTGGGATTGGACTCTGGAGTCGATTCATTGACCTGGGACGGAAAATGGTCCTGTAGTTCAAGGAAAACCCAAGAAGTTCAAAAAATGCCTGGGCATGGACTCTGGAAAACCCAGGCCAAGGCCCAGCTCGATCTCTATAAAATAGGACAAGGTTTGGAAAAATTCGGTCCCAAAATTATCCAACAAAGTATAAAAATGTAAAAAAACAAACCAAAAATTTTTTTGTCTAAAATCATCTGGCTTAATTTCTTTTCCACCTCAAAACGATTTAGACCAACACAAGAGGCAAGATGTTGAATTTGAACACAAGAATAGGGTTGTATCAATCGAGATATTTCTTTTTCAAGCATAGCATCGGAAATAGAAGAAAAATGTTTTGCAAAAACTGGATCCGCCAAAAGTAAAGCCCCATACTTTGCAAAAGTCTAAAAAGATTAGGGAAGTTAACTGATCACAAAAAACTTTAAAAAACCTCATTAAAAACTTTTAAAGAGCGTTTTTTTGTGGCGATAGCGAGTGCTTTCATTGCATCAGTTTCTGGACCGGAATACTTGGATGTTTTTTCCCCAAGTAAAATGTTGTTGACCTCATCTGCATTACCCGTCATAATCTAAAAAATTTTAATTAAAAATAAAGGAAGAACCAGGCAGCCTCGGAAAAACAAAAATAAGGACTTTAAAAAAATTCCAAACCTTACTAAGAAGCATATAATTAAGGGCCTTTTGGGCCATTTGAAAATTTTCAACTTGATTAAACGCCTCATATGCCTCATAAAAATACGAAAATGCAGTTTTGAAATCCTGATCAGCATGTAAAACACCAGAATGAAGATCGAGTTTAGCCTGAATAGAAGGTGGAGTATACTTTGAATTTGCAACAGTACGAGCGTTTGTCAAGGATGCACGTGATTTTGTGAGGTTTGAAAGATAATAAAATGCCTAAAAATAAATTTAAAAATAATTTAATAATTAAAATAATACAATGCTCTCCTCCAACAAAACATTAACCAATAACTCCTTGTCATCAACTTTTTTAAGCTCTTTAACAAGATCTGACGCTAAAAATTAAAATATTAAAAATAATTAGAAAAAAAAACCTAAGATAACCGATTGACTGAAATTTTTCTCTTGATTTAACAAATAGACAAGATGAGAGTGAAGAGCATGACGTAAGAAAGTTTTGTTTTCTCTTTTGGCCACCTCAATTTGTTTTTTACATTCATCAACCGAGTCAGGATTTTTATTCAAATGCATATTTTTTGAAAATGTATCTTGGTCTGTAATGCACGAAAAACACACTTTGTAAAGTCAAGTCTAAAAAGAAAAATAAATTTTAAAAATTTTTAAAGAAATTTAAAAGAAAATTTTTAAAAAATCGAGAAAAAAGAAAAGAATTCTAAGCAAAATTCAAGTTTTTGCTGATTATTTGGCGTTTTGCTTATTATATTTCATCATGGTAACTTTCAAAGTATTGAATATGGAAAAGCTAATCTTATTGCTCTTTGTTCTTATTTTTGTTACATTTCTTTTTCGTTTTTGTTTTCACGATTTTAATATCATTTTTTGTATTTCAGTTTTGCTAAACCGAATACCAATCTTTATTCTGCGTTACAATGGTTGTTGGAAAACAGGTTTTTTGTTCATCTAACCAATTTTTATTTTAAATTTTCAGAAAAAGTCTACAGAAAATATCAATGCTCGTCTCGCCATGGTCACCAAGTCAGGAAAGTATTGTTTGGGCTACAAGCAGACGTTGAAGACTCTTCGTTCTGGAAAGGCTAAACTTGTTATTATTTCGAACAACACTCCTAGCCTTAGGTTTTTTGACATTTTCTAATGAATTTTACTTCTATCTTTTTAGACGCAGCGAGATTGAGTACTATTCTATGCTGGCAAGAACTGGTATGTTTTATTAGCTAATCTAACAAAGAATTAAATTCTTTCACTTTAAGGCGTTCACGAGTATCATGGCAACAACATCGAGTTGGGAACCGCCTGTGGAAAATTGTTTCGCGTTTCAATGCTTTCCATTACCGATCCTGGGGATTCTGACATTATTCGAAGCATGCCGACGGAAGCTTAAAAAAGATGTTGATTGTGTGATTAAGTCGTCGTTTTTTGTTAATTTTTATTGACGAGGAAAATTCTTGAGAAATAAATTGTTAATTTTTATTGTTTTATTTTATTTAAAGCTTTTTTGCAAATAATTTTCTTTATTTATTTTAATTTGTTCGATTGATTTGTTTAAATTACTTTGTTTTAATAGATGAGATGTCCTTTTATTATTGGTGTAGCGGGTGGAACGGCTTCAGGAAAGGTTTGACTCATTTTCAAAGTTTATCATTTCCCAACTTATAGTCTACTGTCTGTTCAAGAATAATCGATAGACTTTCTTTAAATGGAGGCCAGAAGAGAGTTGTTGCAATTTCTCAGGTTATTTTTTCGTTGAATTTTAAATTAACTTTTTTAGGATTCTTTTTATCGAGATCTTGTAAATAATGAGGAGTTCTTGAGAGCATTGAGAGGGGATTTCAATTTTGATCATCCCGATGCTTTTGAACATACATCAATGGTTCAAACTTTGAGGAATTTGAAGCAATACAAACCTGCCCAAATTCCATTATATGATTTTAAAACACATTCAAGGTTGAATTTTGATTATTTTCTGTGAGTTCTTGATCTTGAATCACACGTTTGAAAGTCGGGAATTTCACACTTCGGGTTTGGTAGGCTTTGCTTTTGACAGAAACTTGGCCGTCAGAGTACATCCTGACCTTCTTTAGTCAAGGAATTTTTTCGGATTATTTTTAAAATAATTCTGGCACTGATTTTTGGCATTTTTATTTGGAGGACCGTCAAATATTAATTGATGTTTCGACTTTCGCAGACCTCTTTCATTTCAGAAATCAATTACCTCCATCTCTGCTTTATAACCTTTCAAAAATTCCAAAAATAATATTTAAAATTAAGAATTGGATGGCGAGACATAGATGCAGCTGATGTCATTCTTGTTGAGGGAATTTTAATCTTCTTTGATCAGGTTTCTCCTTATATTTAAAAATAATAATAAAAAAAACTTCTACAGGAACTAAGAAGCATGTTTGATCTCAAATTGTTTGTTTCTTTTCTTTTTTGAATTAAAAATCAATTTTTAAAAGATTTGTTGACACCGATCCAGACATTAGATTAGCTAGACGAGGTTTTTCTTTCAAAAATTTTGAGTTTGTTATTTAATTTTCTTTAAGTTGAACGCGATACAACAGAATGGGGACGTCCACTTAATCATATACTTCATCAATACCTTACTTTAGTCAAACCGGTATTTTTTTATTTTTTTAAACTTTTTTGTTAATTTGCAAAAATTTTATCAATATTTACGATGGGTATTTTAATGGATGTAATATTTGCGCTAGGGTTTCTAAAACGAAAAATGGATGTGACTTGAAATTTTTAATGATAGCCTCTATGGTTTTACCAGCTTCTCAGAAATATCTTAGGATTTTTCAAAAATATTTTATTACGATTTTTCCGAAATTTCGGCCTTTTCGGCTTAAAATTTCAAACTACTGAAGCAAAAAACGGTTGTATTTAACAAGGGGGTTTTCAACGCTATGGAGCATTCTTAAATTTAATTTTAAGATTTTTATTGGATCTACGGGTTCCCTCATTTAAAAATTTGAAATTAACTTGTTAAGGTCTCACCAGCCTATTTTTAAATTTTTAAAATTTTTTTTCTTCAAACATTTTTCCATTTTAAGGCTTTTGAAGATTTTTGTCTTCCAACCAAAAAATATGCTGATGTAATAATTCCACGTGGAGCAGAAAATAATGTAGCTATTGAATTAATTGTTCAACACATTCAAGATATATTACGTACACCTTCACCTCCTAACCGTTCAAAATCGAGAGAAAGTGATGAAAATGTATCAGAAACAATGGAAAATAATTTAAAAAATTCAGAGAAGGAAATGGATTAAAAAATGGTTAATTTTGAAATTTTTATTAGAAAAATTAGCATAATTAAAAAATTTATTTTGAAATAGAAAGACTTAATATTTTTTATTAATATTTCTTTTGAATGTTCTCAATAAGTTTTAAAAATATTGATGACTGACCAAAAAAAATTTTTTTTTCAATAATCTTTATTAGGGAAGATGATTAAGCAGAGGGGAGCTTTCCTTTAAAATTAGAAAAATCTCCATGGATCTTTTTTTGAAAAATTAATTTTTGATGGAAAAACCCTCCTCCGAGCAACCCAAAAAAAATTTTTTTAATTTAGAAAATCTTTTTATTTTTTGGTCAGTTTTTATTTAACCTTTTTTGTTAGTTGTTACTCTTATTAGCCCAAAAAAACTTTTTTGTTGTTGTTAGAATTTATTTTTTGATTAAATATATTTAGAGCTTAAATTTCTTCAAAAATATTTATTTTTAAAAGTTAAAAAAAAACTTTAAATTATTTTTAAAAAATTAAAAAAAATTATTTTTCTGTTTAATTGAAGATGGATGATTCTGTTCGGGAAAATGGTCGTCCTTGTAAAGCATGTTTTAGTTGGGAAGATATGCTCAAATTTACAAGAAAACCAAAAGAAAATTCGAAAGAAAAACCAAAAGATTCAATTGAATTAAATAATGAAAATAAAGATGAAACAAAAACAAATTGGAATAGTAGAAGAAAACAACAACAACAAATTGTAAAACATAAAAGAGAGGATTGTCCATTGGATAAGGATCAGTTGGGAAGGTTTGAAAGAATTTTTTAAAAATTTTTTGAAGGGGAAAGTTTTTGGGTGGTTTTTTGGGGTTTTCAGACCCGTCTTTCCCGTTCGGTCTGTTCATGTCCGTTCATGTTTTTCAGTCCTGCTACTGGATTCTTTTTTTTTTTTTGTAGAGAGTCCCTTCTATTGATCATATGAGTGTAACTTAAGTTTATTTTCTGTCAAACACAACCAAAGAGATTTGTCAGATTTATGTTTAAGTTAACTGTCTCCAGATTCTTTCAAAAGAATTTTCGAGTTATATTTCAAAAAACAAAAATATTACATAGTCAATATTGGAATATTCCGTATTGACCTTTCCCTCCCTAAATATTGAACTTTAACTTTTCTGAAAGAAGAATGTGGTTTCAATAAATTAAAAAGTCTATTCCAGGTCAACCTGGAATTTATTACATACAATGTCTGTTTATTACCCGGATGATCCAACAGAAAAAGAAAAACTAAATACTCAGGATTTTCTTACAAGTCTTTCTAAGGTGAATTAAAAAATCAAAAAAATTTTTAAAAATTCAAAAGAATTTTTTTTAAAGACCTATCCATGTGAACACTGTGCCGCTGATTTTCGTGAAGATTTGAAAAAGAATCCACCAATTTTAACAAATAAAAAATTATTTTCTCAATGGATGTGTGAAGCACACAATAGAGTAAATTTAAAAATTGGAAAGAATTTATTTGATTGTAATAAAATAATGGAAAGATGGTTTGATGGTTGGAGTAATGGATCTTGTGATCCTTGAGAGAATTTTTGCTTATTTTTATTTTTGAAAAATTTTTTTAGTTGTTATGAGAATTTCATTGGTTTTTAAATTTTCGTTTTTGTTATTCTTTTTTTAGAAAATAAATTATTTATTTAATTAGAGTGGATTTGAAGAATTTTTTTATATTTTTTAATTAAGTTATGAATCATTCTAGATTTATAAAATTAATTTAGGAATTATCCCGAAAATTTAAGATCCAGATATTAGCCGATATCTAATCCAACATTTAAGTCTAGGATTAAATTTGTTGTATTTATTTAACTGAATATTTTATTTTTAAATTTAAACTGATATGGTTAAAATTAATCAGAAATTGTTCTGATTAATTAATTTTAATATTTCTCCATTTTTCTTTTAAAGACTGAATTTTTTTTCTAAATTAATTAAAAATTCCATTTTTAATAAAATAATAAATTAGCTATTTTAAATCACGAGAAAATAATAACAAAAAATATTAGCGAAAAAATATGTGGGTAAATATTATTTGTTTTCATTCAATAGCTTTGCTTTGTTACATAACCTTAAAAATTCTGAAAAAAAAATATTTTTAAACAAACAAGCCTAGAAAAACAAACAAAAATAAAAACAAGAAAAAATTGTTTAATTCTATTATTTTATTAAAAATCTTTTTTCTTCTATTTAATAAATATTTTTTCGTTTTTCTTCATTTATTGTTTTCATTAATGGCTCCTTTCCCCTAAAATTATTTTTTTCTCCCCTTGCTGTTCATCCCTATTGTTATTTTTATAAACCCCTCTTCTCGGTCCTCAACCCATCAACACACAAAAATTTGGCTTTAAATATGTTGTATGATGGAAAAGAATTATCTGACAGGTCAATCTGTATTTTTCTAAGAGGGGAAAGAAGACATTTATTTAAAATGCGCAGTAATTTATTTTATTACCGTACAAGTCATTTAAAAGTTGCTAAAGGCAACAAACATTTAATCTAATATATAATTCAAATGTTTAGTAAAACAATAGAAATTTAAAAGTTAAGGTAAGTAAATGGAGATTTAATAAGAGATAGTAAACAGCTTTTAGTAAAAAAAATTTTTTTTTAAATTTTACCTTTGTGTCCGCAAGTGATATCCATGGATATTAATCCTCAAATTTGTCTTATTTAAAAAATTCTTGTTATGGAATCTTGCAAGATTGAATGATTTTTGGCTACACTATAATCAATCTCTAAATAATAATGATACTATCTTGGTGTCGAGGCTGTGGAATTTTGGTCTAGCCCTTGTCAAAAGAATTTTTTTTATAAATATTTATCTAAGTCCTAGTTCCTTGAAAATCTAGTTCCTATCTCTAAGTCCTAGTTCCTATAAAAGAATGATTCTATTAAATTTTATAATTTAATAAATAAATCTGGAATGATAATATTTTTTCAACACATTTTCTTATTTTTCTTCCATTATTTTTAAATTATTTTTTAATATCCCATCCACCAACCTTGTTTTAATGACTCTTTTTTTGTTAAGTTTTAATGCGGGAATATTACTTTTTATATACCGCTTTTTATTAAACTTTGCCACTATTTTTTTTATTCAAGGATGATGAGTGGATTAATGTCTTTTTTAGTCATTAAATAAATAAAAAGACAAGAGAAAAATATTTTTTTTTATTTTTAAAGAAAAAAAAGTTTTACGGCAATCCCCGCAATTGAAAAAAGCGGCAAAAAAATAAAAAAATAAATGAATCATTTTATGGATATATTAAAAGACTTGTAGAGAGAATAAAGACTTTGATAGACTAAATGAAAGTACAAGGTCTTTATTACGGCATTTATTGAGGATAAATGAGAGATTTAAAAGAAAAAGTGTTTGCGCATTAAAAATAAAATTTAAAAAAAAAATTAAAATGAATAAAGAGGAGAAATTTTAGAAATTAAAAAAAAATTAAAAAAATTTTTTTTAACTCAACTGTAAGTGAAAAATAATTAAAAAAATTATTTTAAGAGGGAAAGGAACCCAATTTTGATTTTTAAAATTTTTGCAAACAGAGGATGATGCTTTATGAGGAATAGGGATATCTAATAGTTTAAGGTTTATCTTGGAGATCCTCAAAGCTATCTCTAACAGAGTAAGCCTTTTTGTCTTTTTGATAAAAGAACCTTTTCTTCTGGCTTCCTAGGGTGATTTTTTAAATTATTAGTGGAAGAGGACTTCTCCTTCCTTGATTTTAAAAATTGGAGATTATGGATATCCGAGACCCTTGCTAAAGAGCTGATCTAATGAATCTCTCCTCTTAGGTCTCTCCTCTTAATTAATTTTCTATAAATATTTTTTTAAATTTCCTCCTTAAAGTTTTAAGCATTAATCTCTTTTATTATTTGTGCCGTCCTCGTATTTAAAATTTTCTTCAAATTTCTAAACGCAAGTTAATAACAAACAATCAAGTAAATAAATAGAAAGCGGTAATATAATAAAAATAAAGAAAGGATTAAATAGTTGAATAATACAAAAATGGCGCCAAAAAATTTTAGAAAAATGAGTGCGCAATGAAAATCGAGATGCGTTTAGAAAGGCAAATCTTTTTTGGATAAATAAAAATGCCGACAATTTAAAAACTCTAAACAAATATTTAAGGTTTTTTGGCAATTATTAGTTGATATCTAGGTAAATAGCTAGAAAATATAAGAAAAATTGAAAAAATTTTGTTTAAGGACGGCAACTAGAAAATCAGAAAAAAAATTTTTTTTTAATTGAAAAAATTAGCTTTGGATTTGAATGATGGGTTTATCCTCCTATTAATTTTTTAGTAGTCATAAAAATCCCGAAAACCACTTAAAAATCAGGATTTTAGTAACCATCTATTATTTGCTCTAAAGATAACTCTCGTTATAATCTCAAGTGAAGGTCTAGGTAAAAATCCAATCAACTGGATATTCTCCAACTAGGCATTGATAAGTTCAAAAATTTATTAAGCACATTTTACCATTTTTAATAATTTTACTAAATAAAATTTAAAATCAAAAAAATCACCGTAATTTGTATTTTATTTAAAATAAAATGTTGCTATAAATATTTTTAACTCAAAAGTTTTAAGTTAATTGTAAGGGGAATTAAACGAATAAATAAATAAATTATTTTATTCACACTTTTGTTTGATTTTATCTTTTTCGTCACACTTTTCTAGAGAATAGATAGGAGAGATTTGGCTGATTTATGAGGACAAGTAGGTTTAAGGGGAAGAGACGCGCAACTTAAATGTTTTGTGTTTATATTTAAATATTTATTATTGTTAGGTTTTTAATGAATTAGATGAATGTTTTAAGTTAATAGACTTATTTTTAATTATGCTTGGAAATTAGAAAAATAATTTTTTTTTGAAAAATTTTGTGGATTATTTAACATTTTTCAATAAGTTCAAGAAAATTCGAAGAAGTGTAACAGAAGCTCTCATTTATCCCAACAAAATCTCTCATTTATCCCATAACCTGTGATAACTTGAGGTAGTGATCATTAAGATCACTTGGGATATAAGTAAATATAGATAAAGTTTCGATAACCTTAATAATGGTCAATCTGGACTAAATTGGAGCCTGGCATTGATGTGGGATAAGTCAATGGAATAGGTCAAAGTTCTCTAAATTTAAAAAGCTATTTTGCTTAACCAATTTTTTTATTTAACACAGTTCGACTTGTCCCATCTTGCTATTATTAAATTATTCATTATCCTTAATCGCAATAATTATCCCAATCTGAGACAACCTCAAAAATAAAATAATTAAAATAGTCTACTGTACCCATTAAATTCAAATCTCCAGGATAATTAAATTTAAAAATCTCTATTAAACACAGTAACTATCCTTAAATATTTTCTTTACAACATTCCATGTGTCCTACCCATAAAACACTTAATTTTCGACTATCCAGTGACACTAAGTCCTTGACTTTTAATAATAAAGACTAGAAGAAATATTTAGAGGAGAGCTATAATTTCTTGAGAAAATTAAACAGATTTTCCCTTTTTGCCCTTTTAATAGCTTAAAATCATTCTAGTTTCTTTACTTTTTAAGAAAAAAAAAGAAAGAAAAAAAAATTAGGGGCGGGCCACACACGCTGAATGGGCGTTATTTTTATAGCCACGTCTGTTGCTGCACAGCTGTTGCTTCCTCCTTCTTCTTCTTCCTTCTTCTTCTTCATTATTTTCTTCGTTTTCCCCTCAAATCCGAGGGCAATTACTTTAAGAAAAAGAATGGTTGAATAGGCTCAAGCATTTAAAAAATATTTTTTTGACTTTTGGTAAACGTGGGTAATCCTAAAGGGTAGTGGGAGTGGACTGAGATATAAGTAGTTTAAAAATGAGGATATAATGGGAATGGAAGGGTTGAGGAAGAAAATGAGATTTTACTTTCTTCAGACTGTTTATTTGTTTTTATTATCTTCTTTTCTACAGTAAACTGATTTATTAAATAAATTTCTAAAAATTTCCTGAAAATTTTTAAAAAATCCAAAAAAAAATTTATTTTTAAGAATTTTTAAAGATCCTCCTCTATAAACATAATTTCTCATGCCTCTCTTTCATTGTTTTAATTTTTAACTTAAAAAAGGAAAATTAATTATTAAAATATTTTTAGAAAACTTCTTTAGCTCAATTTATAAATTAAAAAAAAATTATGTTAATGCCAGCAACTTCATATCCTTCCCAATTAACTCTTTTGAATCCTCCATCTTCTTATTCACAAGGTAATGAGATTATAAAAATTAATTAAAAAATATTATTAAATAAAATAAAGCCTTGAGGGCAAACTTCATCTAAAGTAGAGTTCTCGGCTTTGTGGGCTTGATTTTCAAAATTTTCAAAATTTCTGAGAAAATCTGTTTTCGAACTCCAAAAAATCCTTAGGGTTTTCAACAATCTCAGTTACAGATCCAAATCCATTTTTCTTAAAAAATATTCCGTATTTATTCCAATAAAAGGACAGTTTCTAATAAAACGACACCCTAGAAGGGTGTTGAAAAATAAAACGACATGCCGTTCTATTAGAATAAATACGGTAAAATAAATAATTAAAAATCATCATATTAAACAATAAAAATCTATCAATAATAAATTAAAGATATAAATCCATTATATCCCCAAATAATGCCAAAACAACATTCTCCCTCTCCATCAACTACAACACCCTCTCAATTCCCTAATAAATTAATAATGCCTTCATTTATTAATTCTTTTGATGAAAAACCGCCACTTACGCCTTCAATGTATTTTTGGCCTCAGGAATTTAATTATGATTGCGGTAAAACAGAATTGGCACAGATTTTTGGATTTTTTGAAAATAGTGAAATTAAATATAATCAACAACAAAATTTACAAAATAATTTTCAAAAAAGGAAATATAGGTAAATAAATAGAAATAATCTAATTGACTCTCTTTATAAAGGACAGACCCTCATTCTCTTTATAAGAGACAGACCCCTCCCTCTCTTTATAAGGGACAAACCTGGAAGAAAAGACCCTTGGGCTTAATCCTGTGCGTTTTAGGAGGAGAACCCGACAAGCACATGAAGTTTAAATCCTATGGTACTGTAATTGGAGTCGACTAGTAATATTCATAAGCTCTCTCTTTAATGAACTAGAACCTCTACTATAAAAAATTTTCTATTGATTTCGACCTGAGAGAGAGTGAACGATCATCGTGATTTTACACTTTTGGCTCAGTTCTAGCTCTTGGATATCCCAAATACCTGGTATTCAATAGTCTCTTATATCGAGAGCTATTAAGGAAAGACCCACACTTTGGAAATAATTATTTTTTAATTTTATTCCTTTATTTTAAAGTTCATTAAATGGAAAGTCTTCATTAAGAAGCACAGAAAATAATTTAATTAAACAACTAAACAACCAATCCCCTTACAATAAACAATTAAAAAGAATAGAGGAAAGAGGTGGTGGAGGCAGTCGAAGATATAAAACACCCAGTCCTCAATTGTTACGATTAAGAAGAGAAGTAAGTTTATTTAGAAAATATTAATTAATAATTTTATTAAATAAAAATTTATTTAAAAAAATTCATTCCCCAAAGACAGGTCCTTTGGGAGAGTCTGAAGATGGTTTGACACCTCAGACTGTTCCATGGGATGTCCTAAATCCTTCAGGATTTTTTCTCTCAAGAAGGCCTTATTTCCAGTCTATTTTCCTTATTTTTGTGTTTTCATTATTTTTGGTTTTCTAATGGGTGTACGTAAAATAGAGGTCAAAAAATAATAAAAATTCCAATGGGATTTTAATAAGTTTTAGGTTTTTGACCATCAAGAGATCAAAAGCCTTATTTCTAGTCTATTTTCCTTATTTTAAATTTTCTAATGGGTATACGTTAAATAGAGGTCAGACATTATTGAAACCCTTCGCTTACTCCCTTCGCTTACTGGAGATTTTTAATAATTTCAGTTTAAAAATAAAATTTTATTTAAATAATTCTTTATTAAAAGACCTTGATTTTCAATTAATAAATTCAAAAAAATTCTCTTTTAAGGCAGCCAATGCCCGTGAAAGAAGGAGAATGAATCATTTAAATAAAGCGTTTGATGAAGTATATTATTTTACTTAATATTAATTATTTAAAATAAAATTTATTTTAAAGCTTCGAAATGTTCTGCCCCCAAATGTGGAAGAAGGAAGAAGATTAAGTAAATTTGAAACTTTATTGTGTGCACAAGAATATATTACTGTTTTAAGTAAATCTTTGGGTTTTGAAGAAGAAGTAAAAAATAAATTAAAAAAGACAAAAAAAATAAAGTAAGATTACTCTCGTTATACCATTACTGCTACAGACATCTCAAAATACCGTCAGATAGAAAATATCCTCCGGATATACCGTCAGATATCTTATACTATTTTGGGAAAACATGACTATATGGCCATTGTGGACCGCCGAAATTTGCGGATGGAAGGCCGTAACTTTGTTCATAAAAAATTTATAGTTATCCCTCTTTCAAAAATAAATATTAAAATTAGCTACAATCTGATAAATCAGGATTGGCCAGATTTAAAGTAAGTTATGGCAAACAATTGACTTTTGGCCAAGTTTCTAGTTTTGGCCATAACTTGATCCAAACTTGTCCAAAACCAACCATCATTATAAATTATTGTAGGTAATTTTTGGGGCCATTGGTTATAATTATAAAGTGTTTTATGGTAAAACGGGAGTTAAATGAAAATTGAATTTTTGTTTTATTGTGAGATAAAATTATAGTTTTTTGTTTATTAAATTTTGAGTTTTAAACCTAAATTTTTGGGTCATAATTTATCCACAAAAGTTGAGTTTTTATAAAATATAAATGACTGTTAAAGGCATTATTAGCCAAAAACATGCCTGATAATTAGCCAAATTCTATATTTCTTAATTTTAAATTTCCATCTGACCAACCATGAATTTTCACGGAATTTCTTAGCAAAAAGAAAATTAGCAAAAACAGATAATAATTTGTGGGTAGCCATCAAAGAATAAAATATATCCAATATTTTATATTTTTTCTCTCAAATAGGTCATTATAGGTATTCGGCAAATTAATAAAAATAAATTAAAAGAAAAAAAATTCCTTCAAAAAATATTTATTTATTCGTCCAGAAACGGTCAATTGCATAATCACTGCAAGGGCGGCATTTCCTTTCTCTTTTTTTAAAGAAAAAAATATAAAAATTGCTAATAAGCGATGATTAAGCTCATAATTAGCGCTTCGGGAATGAGAAAGAAAAAAAATAATTTTAAATAAAATTCTGTTGCTATGAAATTATTTGACCTTTTTTAATATTTAATAAAATATAGAATAATTTTAAAAAAAAATAGAAAAATAAATGTTTTTGTCCAATAAAGTTGAATTAAATTGAAAGGTATACTGTAACGCTTCTAAATGAGAGAATTATTAAATTCTGTTCTGCTTTTTCGACCATATCTTTAAAAATTCTGAATCAAAAATTCTGAAATTTTAAGGGGAGCTAGATATCAGTATTGAGGATATCTGAGCAAAATTTCAGAATTTTAGGTTAACATTAGGATTTTTTATGAATTCTCAACTAAGCGTTACTTGCCCATCCCCGATAACTCTCTAAATTTTAATTAATTTAAAAAATTTTTTATGTCAATTTTTGATTATTTTATGAGTTCTCAACTAACAAATAATCTTAAAATTATTTAAATTTTCCTTTCTTAGAATAAATATTTTTTTTAATTATTTCCTCTAAAATTTTATTTATTCAAATAAAAAAATTTTTTAAATAACGAATTTTAAGGAGATTTTTTTTTCTTTTTTATTTAAAATAAATTGTCTATAATTTAAATATAATTTAGTATAAAAAATATTTATTTTTTCTAGACACTAAAAAATATTAAAAATAAAAAGAAAATTGAAAAAACTATTTTAAATTAGCCTCAATTTCAATTTTAAAAAATAAATCCTTAAAAATAAATTTTTTAAAAATAAGGAAAAATCCTCCTCAAATCCTAAAAACTAAAAAATTGTTTTCCTTCCATTTTAAAAGATTTTTGACTTTTATTCTATTTTTTCTTAAATTTCCTTATTTTTAAAATAAAAATAAATTTAAAATTTAAATAAAATGACTGAGAAAAATATTTTTATTAAAATTAAAAAATATATGACTGAACACAGGCCTTTTGGCAATAATTCTGTTCTGCCTGGCTCTACAATTCTATTAAAATTTATTTTGACGTTAAAAAATAAAAATGAAGAAAATAATGATTTTTTGACAATTTTAAAAAATATATGTTTTTTAAAACCGATAATATTTAATGAGAATGAAGGGGATGTTGTGCTTGGATGTAAAAAGAATTTTAATAAATCTAATAAGGATAAAAGCGAATTTAAGGTAATATTTATTTTTTATAATTATTAAATTTAAATAAATTAATATCCTACCATACAATGTCTGAATAAAATAATAAGACATTGTTATCCGGGGAATGAGAGCCGGAGGCAGGGATTAACTTGATAAGATGGGCATAACTTGAACAGATAAGGAGGATTTAAAATTTCTAAATATAAAAATTAAATCCCTTGACTTCCCCCACAAACAAAAAGATGAACTATAAACTTCGAGGGTTATGTTCTTTTGGATTTCAGTAAAATTGAAGGATTTTTTGGATTGAAAATTATTAGGATTGAAAATTAAAAAAAAATTAGTTCAATATTATCCTCTTTTTTTTTTAATTTTTTCTTATTCATTTTTTTAAGATTTGTCTTCAACATAACAAAAATCAAAATAAAAATGTCTTCATTGTTGAAATAATCAGGAACCCCAATAACAACCAAAATAACAACCAAAACCTCCCAGAACCTCCTAAATCTCCATTTCCCTATAAAGTTCTTCACAAAGATTTTTATCAATTTTTGATGGAAGAATGTGGTTATAATTTTGGAAAATCATTTAAAAGTGTTAAATCTGTTAATTACTGTATTGGCTTTGAAATGGGAAAATTTATGGCTTGGGGATGTTGTGAAGTAATTCAAAAAGTTGAAGAATTGGATATTAAATTGGATGCCCTATGGCAAGCGATGGTCTATTGTTATTTAAAGGAGACTGGAAATAAGGTGAATAAACTAAAAAAATATTAGAAAGATATTTTGTTAACTAATTGGGGAAGAGTATGTATGTTGGTGGGGTAGGCTTGGTTGTGCGCTTATAAAATATTCTAAAGTTGAACTAAAATTCTGAAATTTTTCTTAGATATCCTCAATAGTGGCAACTAACTCCCCTTAAAATTTCAGAATTTTTGGTTAAAAATTTCTGAAGATACGGATTTCTGAATAAAGCAGAACAGATTTTAAATATTCTCTCATTTATGAGAGTTACAGTATACCTTTTAATATAATTCAACTTTAAGAGGAGACATCAACGTCTATAACTTGAACTAATTATATTAAGCTACTAATTTCTGAAAATATTTTCAGAAATTAGCAGAACACCAGCAGCAACACCTTCTCGTCCCTTTCTCAATTGGAAAGCTTTTTATTGGTCCAAAACTATTTAAAAATGAATCGGAAGATAAAAGGCCTATCAAAATGAATTTTTCTATCCATTTAAATGAAGATATGGCCATAGGGAATTTTTGGATTGAAGAAAAGGGAGAGATTTTGATGTTTGGAGAAGACTTACTTTTTAGAATGTTGGATGAAAAAAGTTTTGGAGAAATGAATAAAACAAAGATGGAGATTAATAAAGGAATTATTATTGAGGTAACTTATTGGTCATCGTTCAGGGACTGGGACCTTTAGGGGATTAAATTATCATCAATGGGGCTTACTAATCAATGGCCTTATGTGTGACTTTTTTAGCCAAGGGAGTTAAGAATGATTTAATTTTAGATAGTAGATGTGATAGGTCCCTTTACATCGATGTAAAGGGACTTCCTTTCTGTAACTGGGACTTTTAAGAATATGCGAATTTAATTTTCAATTAATAGGAGAAGCAGTGAGAAACATATACTTAAGTGTAGCTTAATTACTAAAATATCCCGCCACATGGGATCTCTCTAAAAATTTAAAAAATCAGGAGAAACAAAAGAAGGACTTGGCAGTGATTATCAGTTCAATTGCTTGCCGATTACCTGGCAATGTCAACTGTCCTGATCAGTTTTGGAAATTACTCAAAGAGGGAAGATCTACTAATCAACGAATACCAGCTACTCGAGTTGCTGAAAGAAATTCTTTAATTCGAGGGGAATTTAATGGAGGAAATGTCCCTGGTGAATTTAATTTTTAAATAAATTAATTTTAAAAATAATTCTAATTATAAGGACAATTTAATTATTTGTCCTCAAGTTTTTATCCGCAACACAAAATTAAACTTTTTGCGGACAAAAGTTGCGGACTTCTCCAAAAATTTAATTAATTAATTATCTTTAAAGTTGAGGGTGGCCATTTTCTTGATTTCGATTTGGCACTTTTCGATGCCAACTTCTTCGGTCTCTCAGCCTTGGAAGCATCGGCACTGGACCCTCAGCAACGCTTATTGCTTGAATGTGCCTGGGAGTGCGTAGAACTATCAGAGAATAATTCCCCTAAACAATTAGAACAATGTGGAGTTTTTATTGGATTTATGAGTAACGAATATCAAGAGTTGACAGACCAACAGGGCAATGCCCTTCAAATGCTTGGAACGACGGCATCCGCGTTTTCTGGACGTTTGGCTCATTTTTTGGACTGCAGGCATTTTTGGAAGATTTTTTTCAAATTTTCTTTTTAAAAATAATTTTCTAGAGGACCTACTCTTTCTATAGATACTGCTTGTTCTAGTTCACTTGTAGCATTACAATTGGCAGTAGAAGCGATTAGAAGTGGAAGATGTCCTAGAGCGATAGTTGGCGGAGTTAATTTAACTCTTACAGCTAAGGGATTGGGTAAATTTTAATTTTTAAATATTTATTTGAAATAAAATTTAATCAAAATAATTACTAAATAAATTTAAAAAAATATTTTCTTTAGATAAGTTGATAATTTCCATGTAAAGTTAAATTATAATAAAAGGTATACTATAACTCTCATATGAGAGAATAATTAAATTCTGTTCTGTAGCATAAAATACTGAACCAAAAATTTTGAAATTTTAAGGGGACCTAGATATAAGTATTGAGGATATCTGAGAAAAATTTCAGAATTTTAGGTCAACTCTAGGATTTCTTATGATTATTTTATTGATGCAGCATTACCTAAGCCTTTCCACAATATTATAATTAATTAGAAAAATTTAATTTTCTATAGCTCATCGTGCAAATGCTGGAATGCTTTCTGAAGACGGTTGTTGCCGTGTTTTCGATGCTGATGCTATTGGATATGGAAGATCTGATGGTTGTGTAGTAATGATGATAGAGGGTGTTCTTAGTGAAAAGTTAGAGACAATACCTCATTGGGGAGTTATTGAGGCATTTTTTATAACTTTTAGTCCAAAATCCTCCATGAATTTAAAGGCAGTTGAATGTGGGCATGATGGCCGTAGCGCAGCTTTGACTGCTCCAAACGGATTATCTCAACAATTATTACTCGCCAGATGTCTTGAAAGGCTTAATATAGAACAGAAGCATTCTCTGTGTTGTTGGGAATGTCATGGGACAGGAACGGCACTTGGAGATCCTGTGGAGTTTTTAGCATTGGCCAAGGCGTTGACTACTGCTGGAATAACTAAAAGTGTTTGGCTAGGGAGTGCAAAAGCGAATATAGGACATACGGAGGCTGCTTCTGGTCTTGTGGGTGTATTGAAGGCAAGGCTTAGGAAATTTTAGAAAGTTACAAAAAATATTTCTTAGGCTGTTCTGCAACTAAAACATGCCGAAATGCCTCCTCTGCCCCATTTTAAAAGAATTAATCCAGAAATTGTACGAGGAATGGAAGCAAATGGTTGGGGAGGTTATGAGAAAAATAATTGGCCTGTACGTCTGGCCACTAAAAAAGCTGAGCGATTGAGTGAAGGAGAGGATCGAGTAGGCGATTTCGATTGGGGGGTTATCTTGAAGGGACAAAGACGATTAAAAGTATTTCCAAGTCAAGAAAGACCTTCCCCGCTCACAGAGTAATTTAACCAGTGGGAGGACATCTATCCCATTAAATTGAAAAAAATATTTCTTCTTTGTAGCACACATTGCTAGCTGGTGTAAGCTCCTTCGGAGTGTCTGGAACTCTCGCCTGTGCCATTATCTCATTAAATCGGTCAATACAACCAAAACAGATTAAATTGCCAAAATATTCTTTTGATCGACAAAAACGTTTTTGGACTTTAAAAGATGATTGGAAATTAAATATTAATGATGGTTGTCACCCTCTTTTGGGAAATTGTATTAATCGAGGAAAGGATTTTGTTAAATTTGAATCTCTTTTGTGTACAAAGAGAATGCCGTGGCTTATTTCGAAAGTAAAATAATTTAGATTTTAATTATAGGGTTGGAATGAGATGGAAAGAAAAATTATTTATTAAATCCTCGAGAATTAAGGTCCTCTGTCACCAAAATATTAATATTAGTATCTGGCTTAAGCTTAACGTTTTTTGACTTTAAAAGATGATTGGGCATTGAGACAATTTTTCCAATTTTATTTCTTCAGCAATACGGCATTTTTTTAACTAGCTAATAATTTGACAAATACCTATGGGGAGAAGAAATCAACCTCAAGCATTTTCGATGGGGAGAAGCTCCTCTATAGTGAACTCCCTCTATAGTAAACTCGAAGGGATCTGAATATGTCCTACACTATATAGAGAATTATGCTTGGAGAGAAGTCTATTATAGGGAGAGTTTCACTATATAGGGGAGTTTACTAAAGAGAGAGTTTACTATAAGAAAGATAAGGATTTCGAGGAATTTCTGCAGAAATTAATCCCTAAAATTTAAATTTTTTCAGTCACCAAACAACTCTTCATCAAATTGTCACATTATTGGCCTATTAATTGAATTATTAACAGCT
The DNA here is from genome assembly GCA_000172435.1 of Meloidogyne hapla. NCBI lineage: Eukaryota > Metazoa > Nematoda > Chromadorea > Rhabditida > Meloidogynidae > Meloidogyne > Meloidogyne hapla. The sequence continues at coordinate 10,802 of ABLG01000181.1, read as the reverse complement.
ATAGGCTATTTAAATCTAAAATTGTCTTGTTTTTCAATCCAATTTGAAGAAATATATGTTAAAGAATTTTTAAATAAAAAAGAAAGGCAATGGATAATTTCAGATATTTTTAAATCTAATAAAATAGAAAAAACAACAAAAATAAAAATTTGGGGAGAAGAAAAAAATAAAAATAAAAAATTAATTTGTTCAGCAAAAATAAAGGGATCTGAGAAGAAAAAATTAAATTTTAAAAAGGAAGATGATTTTTTAAAAGAAAAATATTTAAATTATGAGGGAGAAATGATAAAAGAATTTTTATTATTTTATCCAAAAATTATAGAAAATATTTTGATTGAAGTAAGTTTAATTTGGAATACTTTTACGTTAGTAAGGCTGGCAAAGATTGGAAACTTTAAAAAGTCTGGGCTGGACCTGAAATCTGGAGTTTGATTTATTGACCCGGGCCTTATCCTGGGAGTCCAGTAAAAATCCTGGAAGCTCAGAAAACTCTTTTCCAAACTTGGAATAGGAAAAAAGGATTTGCAAATACTTGTAATTCCAAGTTCCAATTCCAATTTTCTAGTGATTTTTCCCATTGGAAATTCACTTTTCCAAGTTTCATTTTCTCATAGTTCCAAGCATTTTTCTTCAATTTCGCACACCAATTGCCCTTTTCCAAGTTTAATTTCTTATTACAATATCTTAGAGATGAGGCCCCTGGGTAAAGGAAACCCACAGACCTTGTCCCATACCTTGTCCCAGACTCAGTCCAATCTCTATTATTTATAGGCTTTTGAATATTACAATTATCCACAACAATTTGACGAAATTGAAATTATTAAAGTATTTCTAACTAATGAAGATAAAAAAGAAAGGTTTAATTTAAAAAATTTTCTGAAATGATTAAAAAATAAAAATTCAATTAAAGGAGATCTGAATGTTTTTTGCGTTTTTACAAAAATAAAAATTTTAATGAAGTAAAGATTTTCGACAAAAATGATAATGTAGTGCTAATAATTCGATTTAAAAGAAAAGAAGTGATAGAACAATTTCAAAATAAATTAGTTAAGAATACTAGTTATCCAATCAAGATCAGTGGAAATAAGGTAAGGAGATTAGGAAGAGTCAAGGGGATATCGGGGAAATTAATTTCGGAGATCGGGTCTTGGGGATATCCTAAAAATCGCCATAGAAAGCGATTATGGGATAAGAGTTAAACTGTAAGAATTTTTTAATTTCTAGCCGATGCATTCCTCATCTATTAATCCTCAAATATCCAAGAAACACAAATTTGTGGAATTAACCGAACGAATTGGCCAAATTTTAATTTCTGCACTTCCATCAGCTCAATTACCAATAAATTGGCTAGATATGGGATTAACTCAATTAGGATTAGATTCTCTTTCTTTAATGGCTTTGGCACAGGAATTAAATCAAAAATTTAAAATTAATGGAAATAATGGGATAACACCAGCTGATGTTTTTATGATTGGAAGGGCGAGGGAGTTGGTTGAGTTGGTTAGCCAAAAATTGGAAAATAATGAAGAGGAGGAAGAGGAAGATGCTTGGGAAGAGGGTGAAGAAGATGATGAAGAAGATAAGAAAGAAGAAGAAGAGGATGAAGAGCAAGGTGATGAAGAAGAGAATGAAGAAGATGATGAGGAAGAAAAGAATGAAGAAGATGATGATGAAGAAGAGGAAGATAAGGAAGGTAAAGGGGAAGAGGATGGAGAGGAGGAAGAAGAGGAAGATAATGAAGAAAATGAAGATAAAAATGAAGACGAAGATGAAGAGAATGAATCAGAGGATCAGGAGGATTTTGAAAGAAATCCTTCCTCTGAAGACCTAATTTCTAAAATTGCTAGAGAATGTATTTTTACTGTAGAAGAGGGAGAGAATATTAATAAGCCTATTATTAAAGAGAATCCAAATATTTGGATTGAAATTTCAAATAAAAATAATTTTGAAATTATTTTTAAAATTAAAAGAAGATATGAAATGGAAATAAAACATAAAGTGGATTTGAAAAACATGAACAATAAAAAATTTGAAGAAAATGTGGAAATGATTAAAGATAAAATTTATCGAGAAAATGAATTAAAAATGGGAGAAGAGAAGGTAAATTAATAGAAAATTCTCTTATTTATCAACTCCCTCTATAATGAACTCCCTCTATAATCAACTCCCTCTATAGTCTATGAACTCCCTCTTTAATGAACTCTAATGAACTCCCTCTTTAGTGAACTCTCTATAATGAACTCACTCTATAGTGAACTCCCTCTATAGTGAACTCCCTCTATAATGAAAAGTGACAGGGTGAAGAGTTCATTAAAGGAATTTTCACTATTAGGAATTTATTTTGGGATAGCTAGGACCTTAGAAGCTGTTCACTATATGGAGAGTTTCAGAGTTTAATTTAGAGGGAATTTACATTAATATAATTCTTTTGTGGCACACAGTTCTATGGAAAAATATCCAATTTCCATTCAGGCTTGTAATTCATTGGAGGAGCTGTGAAATTTTTAAAATTTAATTTATAATTTTTAGACATTCATCATCAATCTAAACATTCATTTTAATTCAAAAAACAACAAAATTGTTGATAAAATAAATTTATTAAAAATATATTCTAATGCTATTTTACTTCTTTCTCGTGCCATTTTATTAATTATAAATAATTTTAAAAGAAAAATAATTCTACAATTAACATTAAATGCTGAGGAGGATCAACCTATTTTTGCCTACCTCAAAACTTTTTTACAAAATTTTCAAGTTGAAATGGGAAATGATTTTTTTGAATTGTTTTCGGTCTCTAATTTGCCAGAATGGCATTTTAAAAAATTTTCTGGAAAATTAAATTTAATTAATAATAATGACTGGATGCCTAAAGATACTTGGCTTATTACTGGTGGAACTAGAGGGATTGGATTGGAGGTGATTATTATATTTTATAGTTGTCTCCCGTTATAACTCCACCATAAGGGAACGACAGATACATGTTGTTTTAATATGATAATAAATAGCCTAGTTGGGTTATACTGTATTTTATAGTTAAAGATAAAAGAAGAAATATTTAAAAATTATAATTTTATTCGTAGACGAAGCTCAATAAAAGAGTTCACATTAAAAGAGACTCGAGGTAGAAGACTTACTTCTTGCTTCCTGCCTATTTATTAGTGGATTAAGGATATTCTACAGCAGAACTTCTGGATAAGAGATACCATTTGTTCTCTTCGGGTCTCTTATATAGAGAGTTGAAAGATTTTCCCATAGAGATTTCCCATAAATTTTAAATTAAATTAAAATTATTTAATTAGATTGCCCTGTGGCTAACAAGACGTTTTCCTTCAATAAAATGCTTAATATTATTGGCACGAACTAGACCTAAAGATTCTGATGTATTTTGGCGATATCTCAACGAAATGAGCAAACAATGCCACGTTAAGCTTAAACTATGTGATGTTACTGATATTGAAATGATGAAAGAAATTTTTGAAATGTAAGGGATTATTTTTTAATTTTGGGGAAAATGAAGTATCCCTTAAGCTAGATTTTTTTAATTTTAAAAAATTTTTAAAAATTTTTAAAGGCCAGAAATGCAACATATAAACGGAATTATACACTCTGCCGGTGTTTTAATTAATGCCCCAGTGGCTGCCATGGAATCCTCTTCTCTGGCTAAAGTTGTTGGACCTAAAGCTGAAGGCGCTCTTTTACTTGATTCTCTTCTAAGGCATTAAAAGAAACTTTTTAAAATTAAAAATTTATTTTTTAAGCTTTTACAACTTAAATCCAGCCCATTTTGTGATTAATTCTTCCTTAACGTCTTTACATCCAAATCATGGGCAAAGTGCTTATGCTTCTTCTAATGCTTTTTGCGATGCTTTAGTCCGTAAAAGAAGAAAAGATGGGCTTTCTGGAACTGTTTTGAATTGGGCTAATTGGTTAGAAGTAGGTATGGCAGCCCGAAAGCCTGGAACTAATGAAATACTTGGTTGGCTGGGTCTCTCAGGACTATCAATAGAATTGGCTCTATATTGCTTTGAAACAGCTTTAAAATACAAACCAACACAATTAATGATTGGAAGGTTTAATTGGGAAAAGTTGAAGGAGAAATTTGAAGGTCTATATCAACGATTTGAAGAGAATAGGGAAGAGATTGAAGAAGATCTCTTTAATAATGTTGAGGAAAACAATAGGAACCTCCACGACTTGAAAAAATTAAAGAAAACCAAAATTCCAAATTTTGAAGAGTTAATAACCTCATCCATTCGAGAACAACTAAAAATCTTGAATTATGGCAGTAATGAAGACAGAAGCCTTGAATTTGTCCAAAATTCAAATTTTACTTCTTTGGGATTTATGGAAATGGGATTAGACTCTTTAAGTCTTTATCAATTAACAAGCGATTTAAATGAAAAATTGGAAAGATTTGGACTAAAAATAAATATAATTGACCTTTTTGAGAGAGGAAATGTTGAAAAATTGGGAGAATATTTAAATAAACGGATGGACAAAAACGAGGGAAGAAAAGTGGAAGATGAGATTAAAAATACAATTTCAACTGAAAATGAAAGAAAAAACATGGAATTGAACTTAGAAGACGAAAACAATTTTTTAGAAAAAATTTCAGAATTTTCTAAAAATCATTTAATGTTTGGAGAACCATTAGTACCAGCAGCTCTGCTAATACAACAATTTATCGACTGCTTAAAAAGCTCCAACTTGGATTTTGGAAATTCAAGTTTATTAATAGAAGAAATTAAATTTAATAAAAAAATGTCTTTAAATGACTGGAAAAATGCCAAAATAATTTTTGAAAATAATAAAATAAATGAAATTGAAGGAAAATTGGAAAATAAAAATTTTCAAAAATTTTCCATGATATTAACAAGTATTGGGGAGGAAGAAACGAGTGGGGAAAAATTAAAGAAGAGCTTCCCCTCTTGCCAGATAATTTTGGAAAAATCTAAAAGGTTTCTAAAAAATAAAAAATTAATTTTAAAAATATTTTTCCAAGGTGGAACGACCTGAATTTCAATTTTGACTTTAATAAAAGTCAAAAACCAAGTGTTGATGTTTCTGAGTTCTACAGTACGCTAAAAATAATTGGAATGAATTATGGCCCAAAAATGAGATTTATACAAGAAGCAGAGGTTTTTAAAGAAAATAAACATGAAAGTTGGGATAATACATTATTAAAAATTTAATTTATTAATTTAAGAAACTAAAAAAGTTAAACTGGTAAAGGCTAGATTAAATGAAGATTTAATCATTGAAAAACACCAAAATTGGAAATTAATAGAATTTGGGTTACAAACTTTGGCTGTTGGACTATTCCAGATGGAGAAAAGATTCTTTTTCTTACCTCTCTCAATCGCTAGAATTAAAACAAAATTTTCAAAAAATTTTAAAATGAAAGGGATTTGCTCTATTGGAAGGGTAGAATTAAATAATAAAGGTTTATCTTCTTTTGCGGGAGGAAGTGTGAAGATTTTGGATAATAAAAATAATATAATGATGCTTATTGAAGGGGTAATAGCCAGAAGATTTGAAGAGAAGAAGAATAAAAATGAAAAAAAAATAAATTTTAAAGAAAAAATTAATAAAGGATTATTCAACAAAGAAGCTACTCAATACCGTTTATTTCCTATTTCAGCAGAATCTCGAGATTCTTTGAGAGATTTAGCTTCTAAATTGTCTGAATATGTTAAAAAGGTGATTTTTAATTTTTAGAAAATTTCTAAAAATATTTTTTCAGAAAAATCCAAAATTGGATGAAATGTCCAATACCCTCCTTTCTCGCCATAAAAATAATCAAAGATTTAGAGCTTTTGTTTTGGCTAGAGATTTAAATGAATTAAACAAAGGATTAATTAAAATTGCTAATAATGAAGATATTATAGAAAATTCAGTTAATAATGACGAAAATTTAGCTGTGTTTTTTAGTCCACAAGGAGGTGAATTTACTTAATATTTAATTTATTAAAACAGAAAAAAGTGAAATAAAACCTTTTTAGAATTAATTTAAACATCAGAATATTTTTAAAAATATTTTTAAATATTAGTATTTTCAGAACAAATCAGAGAAAAAAATAAAGTTGAAAATAATTAAATTTAATTAAAAAGAAAAGAGTGGTTAGAGAGCACAGAGTATGTTAGTCTTCTCATGTCTTTACACTTGACTATTAGGTGTATGTCAGTTGAGTACATTAGAGTCTTGAATTATAAAAATCTACAAAAGGGATTCTTACGAATCCTTTTTTGCTTAAAAATGTAAGAAAGTTGCGGACGTTATTTGCGGATTTCTTAGTTGTCCGCAAATAAAATCCGCAAGTTCTATCCGCAACTTTTCTTTTCAAGTTCAATTTCCTGGAATGTTCCTAACTGAACGTCACCTCTTCCCTTCATTAAACAACAAACTTGTTGATATCTGTAAACAACTTGGAAGTGACGAGGAACATTTTAATCAACTTATAAATTATTTAATGGATAATGAGGAGAAAGACGCTAAAAATAAAAAATTTTCAAAAAATCTATCCTCCTCCCCTTCACTAATTCAATGCGCTTTGTTTGCAATTTACCAATCTCTTTGGATTTTTCTGTCAGAAATTTGCAATTTTAAACAAATAATATTTTTTGGCCACAGTTTTGGTGAACTTTCTGCATTGTGTGCTGCTGGGGCATTTAATTTATATCAAGGAATGAAATTATTGTGGAAACGGGGGGAGTTGATAGAAAGGACAGAACAGGCAAAAATGTTGATGATACGACATGAAAGGAAGGAAAATCTGGTAATTTTTTATTATTTAAAAAATTTTCTTTATTCCCTTAAAATATCGTCAATACGGACCATAAAGATTCAAAATACCACAAGTTTTTGCTAAATAAACCCAGCTTCGATTATTTTATATCAACCATATTTTGCAGATTATTTTAGTAAAAAATTAGACCAAAAGAACAAAGAAATAAATTTTAAGGAAATAAGTTTAATGTTAATCCTAAAAATCAGTTTTTAACAGTTTTCGACACAAACTTTTTTTTTAAATTTATAAAATCTAAAATTTACTTGAGTTAATTAAATTCTACAGATTGTAGGCCTTAGACTGTTCTATAAGTTATGATTTTGTATTTTAAAATAAAAAATTATAAATATCCCCTTATTTAAACAGCCACTTCCTCAAGACGTTCATTTATCTGCTCGTCTCTCTCCAACAGTTTCTGTTTATGTTGGAAACCCTTCAATTATTGAAAAATTAGCTGATCAGAAATTTAAAGAAGAAAATAATCAAAAAATAATTTCAACAAAAATTTTGGAAAAAATAAATTATGGATATCATTCAAAGACTTTTGTGGCCCCAATTCTTGAAGAATTTAAATTTTTTGTTAAACAATTAATTAAAAATAAAGTAAAATGGAAAGAAAGTAAAGGAATTGTTCTGTCAAATTTGGATGGAAATAAATTAAAAAAGACGTTGGATATTAGTGAATATTTAGTTAAACAATTGTCTGAACCTGTGAGGCTTGATTTGTGTCTTCAAACGTGAGGAGGAATTTTTAATTAATTTTTATAATTTTTCTTTCATTTTAGAAAAACCAAAAAATCTTATTAAGTTTAAAAAAATTCTAAATTTTCAAGAAATTTTTTTTCCAAAAAATTTTAAAAATCCAGAAAAAAATTTTAAAATTTCTTCAAAACATTTTCTAAAGGCAAAACTTTTCTTAAGATTCTCTTTAATCTAATAGTTCCAAAAGTTCACTAAAAATTCAACTTCAGTATATTGTCTGATTACCCTCATAATCGTCTTCTATTAGAAATTGGCCCTCCTGGCATTTTACCTCAATTACTAAAAGAAACTGAAGAAGAATTAGAAATTGAGCAAAGCAAAAGAATAAAAGTTATTAAAACAATGAAAAGTGAAAAGAGATTTATGGAAATTGAAAAAAGTGGAGAACCACCACAATTGTTGAAGGCAATAGCCCTAATTTGGCAGGTCATAAAATATTTATTTTTTGGGAAATTGAATATTCCTTTTTATGAGAGAGAAAAGAATTCCTAGAGACCTCCATAAAAATTCACTAAAGATCGCATCTCCAATACTCGAATCCTGAAACCCACTAACTTGAATCCATTGATCCGTCCTACCAACTTGAATCCCCCCTCTCTACTAACCGTCGTTCTGTCAAACGAAAATTAATTGAACATACATCAATCCAAGTACCAGATACTTCCAATACTCTCAATGAAGAATTCCAAGTTCCAATACAAAAATACGATTTCTGGAAGGGATATTAAAGAAATAGGCCATTAATGGAATTTTTAAAGATTTTTCCAAGAATATTTACATATTTCCAACAAAATTATAAAAACATTTTTTATTGTTTAGAATGGCTATTCTGTCAATTTCAACTTATTATTTAACTCTCCCAACGAAGATTGGGACAATAAAATGCATGGATACAACTTTGATTATTTAGAATTAAATCTCTCTAGTGAAAAATCTCTAATTCCATTGAATTCGTTTCCAAAAAATAAGCAAGAAAATAAAAGGATTACTGTAGATGGAGAGAAAAAAATAAAAGAGAACGAGGGAAATGAACACTTGACGAAGAAAAAATTGATTGAACTTGTTGAAAAGGTAGAGATTTTAATTTATTTATTTATTTGTATTTCGAAATGAGAGATCGATTTATTGAAAACAAAAAACAGAAAAACAGAACAGAAATCAATTTTGTAAACAACATCTATAATGTCAACAGAAGGCCACACCCTTCTTCTCTCCGCTAACGTTCCTTGAAAGGTTTCGAAATATTTCCAAAGAGCGTTGGGTAAAGAACAGATGGAGAAGAAGGGTGTGCCTTGTGGACATGATTGAGATGTTATTTACCTTCTTCTGTTACACATTTTTACAAAATGATGATTTTTGTTGTAAACATGTTTGTTTACAATTTTATAAATAATTTTTTTCTTTCTCACAACTAAAGAAATGAAATAAGGACTAGATTACAAGTACTTGTATTTACTCCTTGGTTTATCTGTTTGACTTGATTTTTTTGTTCATTTTTCTCACTTTTTTTAAAAATAAATTTTTCTCTCAAATTATTGCCAAATCTATAAGTCTTTTCACCTTTTCTTCATAAAATATACAGAATTTTTTATTTCAAGAAAAATGTTTGTAAAAAGTGAAAATTTCCAAATTTTGATTTTTCCAACTTCCTATATAGGACCAGCACAAGTTAGACCTCCACTTGCGCTAAATTTTTCCTTTATTTGCTCTAATCTATTTTTTATTGTTAAAAAATTTCTGAAAAATTAAAAATCAAAAATCTATCAATTTTAATTTATTTTCCAGACTTGGAATGATTTTATGCCTTTTGCCTCAGGAGAGGCAGTAGAAGACAAAAACTTTATTCTTTCTGGTGGAAATTCAATGCAAGCAGCACAAATAACTTGTGAATTGTCAAAATATTTAAATATTTCTTATGAGCAATTAAGCATTGAATTAATATTTAAATATCCAAAAATTGGTGATTTTATAGAAGAAATTTGGAAATTAATTAAAAATAAAGAAGAAAATAAAAATTATGATAAGGAAGGGAAAAAGAAGAATTTTGACAAAAATTTGGAGGAAAATGAGAGAGAAACTTCAAAATTGGAAGGTAATTAATTTTGGGAAATAAATTTATTTTTCCATTATGGGGAAATTCTGGGCTTTAAGTTCTTTCAACATCGTTTGTTCAAACCCTTTTTCCATTATTGTGGAATTTATTATTTTTGGAAAAATTTTTGGAATTTGTACTATCTACATATATTTGTTTTATTATTTTAAAAATAAAATGTAGAATAATAATAATTCCAATAATACCTTCGTTAACTTACATAACTTCGCATAAATAAAAATAAAAAAATTATAATTTCTAATTGGAATAATAAAAAATTATTTGAGCATTTGTTTATATTATTTAGTCGAATAATTTTGACTTATTTAGAGGAATATTATTATTGATTTATTAATTTATAAGTGAAGATATTCGAATAAATCCATATAAACAATAACCGAAACAATAAAACAATAAACTCATGAACACTAAATTTATTATTCAAAATTATAATTCTAATTGGAAAAAAATTTTGCGGGTTTTGTTGGCACTTTAGGTTTCAACTCACTTTTCTGAAATAGAGGACTATATTTTATTATTTTACATTTCTTGTTAATTTATAAAACACAAAATAGTTCTTATTATTATAATTATAATTTAGAATAATAAATTTAGTGTTTAAGGATTATTACCTAATTTCAAGGATGCATAATAACAATACTTAGCATAAACTGTAATAATGTTCGCATAAATTTCGACATAATTTCGATATAATTTCGATATAATTTCGCATAACTTTCGTATAACTTTCGCATAAATAAAAATAATAAAAAATTTCAATATGAATCTAATATGAATATCTAATATGAAATTATATATATTATATTATTCTATTTTATTTATACGAAAGTTATACGAAAGTTATACGAAAGTTATACGAAAGTTATGCGAAAGTTATACGAAAGTTATACGAAAGTTATGCGAAAGTTATACGAAAGTTATGCGAAAGTTATACGAAAGTTATGCGAAAGTTATACGAAAGTTATACGAAAGTTATGCGAAAGTTATACGAAAGTTATACGAAAGTTATGCGAAAGTTATGCGAAAGTTATACGAAAGTTATACGAAAGTTATGCGAAAGTTATGCGAAAGTTATGCGAAAGTTATGCGAAAGTTATACGAAAGTTATGCGAAAGTTATGCGAAAGTTATGCGAAAGTT
>ABLG01000184.1:0-13712 GCA_000172435.1 Meloidogyne hapla | reverse complement strand
TTGGACCCGGAGGAGTTGGATTTGCGCCTAAAGTGTCAAAATTTCACAAGAAAATGATTGAGAAGGTTGAAAATCTACACGGTTGTACACCACAATCAATGAGTGAAGCGGCACTCCCAAAGGGACAGAAAATCGCTGAAGCTCTTTTTCAGGCATGGAAATTATTTGGGGATGCAAAAGCAATTGTCGTGCTAGTGTTCGATTCGGTAGACAACTAATCTTAATAACGTGAATCTATCCCAAATTACTAGAGTTTATTCCCGATACAGCACCATGAACAAGTGCAATTCGTACAATTCGAATTAGAAAAGTTAGCAAAGATTGATGGATCCAATTTAAATGTATCGAAAATGACACTTGAGGAATGTGCTGATATGTTAGTTTTTTAAATAAAATTAATTCCAAACTTGAGTTAATAAAGAGAATTTTGTTATTTTAATTAAATTTTAAAGGATGTATCTTGACGAGTCTGATTATTCTCTAATAGTTGGTGAGAATAAACGAGTTGCAGTTGTATACATGGTCTACGGTTATTTGCCAGAGCATTACATAAGTGTAATAATTTAAAATAAATCAATCATAATGAATAAATTCACAATGAATAAATTTAATGAATAATTTTAAGGAAAAGGAATGGAATTGTCAATTGAACATGGAACGATCTACTGCCATAATTTCACCTAACATTCGGAGCCAACTGAGCGGAACAAAAAAAGTTCAGCAGTTGCTTGCAAAGCCAAACATGCTTGAAAAGTTTCTAGCAGATCGGCCAAAAAAGATAGCTGAACTTAGGGTAACCAAATGAAACTGCTATTCCAATTATTATCAAAATTTTATGTGCATATTAATTATTATATTATAGAGTACATTTACTGGAATATGGAGCCTTGAAGAAAACGACTCGTTTACTCAAGCGCTTATTAATGATGCAATTAACAGTCCTCAAAACTATGTGCTTAAGGCACTACGTGACGACGGTGTAGGAAACTTTTTTGATGAAAAACTTGCAGAAATGCTGCAAACAATGCAGGTCCAAGAAAGGAGTGCTTTCATTTTACAGAAAAAAATTCGTCCAATTGCTGTAAAGGTAGAAGAATTTTAACAAAAATGTGAAAATTATTGGAAGTTAATTAGATTATAAGCTATAAATTATTAAATAAGTCAACTAAAATTTCATAAATTTTACAGAATTACTTGAAGAGGCCATTTCATCCTGCTAAATTGGAAAGTGTCGCAAATGAGTTAGGGGTCTTTGGAACATTCTTGGGTACCTACGATGGAGAAGTGCTCTTTAATCATGTAGACGGGCATTTTATTAAAACAAAGGTATATATCATTAAAATTGAATGATTATTTTATAAATTTTTTCAGGCACATAATTCAAATCAAGGTGGTATATGCGAAGGAAGTGGCGTAATTGACTCTGCATTACTTTTTCCTGAAGCTCAGTTCCAAAAGGCATAGCCCGTTTCTATCAAACCACGACAATTAAATTTCATATAAATTTACTTGAATAAATTAAAGTCAATTTTCTAGAGTTTGTGACCTATAAATGTAAGTCCATAAATGTAAGTGTATAAATGTAAGTTTCCTTGATTTTGGAAAATCAAGGAAAAATAAATATTCCGCATGTTTTTCATACGATTAAATAGAGAGATTCATGTAAATATCTTCTGAAATTTTCAATTAAATACCTAAGCTTTTAATTAAACTAGTATCTTCCAAAATTTCATCACTTAATCTTCATAAATGCAAATTGGTGGAAGTAAATTTGAGTTTCTGACACTAAAAACACATATATTTCATCTCGAAAGTTTGTATTCAGCGGAGTGATAAACGTTAACTCCAATAAGATTTGTAATATGTACTTTTTCTATAACGAAAGTCTATAATGAAAGGCACTTCGAAATTTAATCAATTCAATATTGCGAAATATTTTGTTATTAAAGCATTAATGCCGGCGACAGTGGCGGAGACAGTCATGACGGCTACGATGAAATAGGCGGACATTGCAACATGTGATTCCCCACATATTTCAAAAATTTTCCACACACTCTCCTTTAATATGGACGAATAATGGATATTGAGGGGTAGGCAGTTAGACATTTTTAATTCACTTAAAAAAATAATTACCGACTAAGTGCGTCTGCTATATTATACATAGGTAGTTGCGCGCGCTTATGAGAGAAACTAAAAGAAATCAGGAAAGGTTATTTACGACATCGGCTGGCGGGGTTGGGCAAATAAAATAGACGTATTCAACACATAGTCTGGCCGAAACTTAATAATCCTTAATTATTATCCTTTAAATTACAAATATTAGACTTAGAATTTTGAATTTATTCCCTTAATTTTATCTTAAAGGCAATTTATCCGTAGTATTTTTAATCTCTTTTTTCAGCGATGTTACCGATGGGCAGGTACCTTCGGCTCAAGGGATTAATATTCATTTTGAATTTTATTTCAATTGTCTATGGCCGTCATCATTACGTGGATCCTGAAATGTCGTCGCTTCCTCATCAAAACCACTTGATGGTTGGAAACAAACATCCTCACAGTGAAGTGGACCATCAGATGATTGGCAACAAGCGTCCTCACAGTGATGTGGGCAACCCTGTCCATTTGGATGGACCTCATAATTTTGTTCGGAAGACTAATAAAAAACGGAAAATTGTTGAAAATCCAAAGATAATGCTTGTGATTTGGGGTGCAAATGGGGAAATAATCGAAGATCCACACATCATGTTACGACACATGGAAAAAGCTGATGGTGTGGTCACGAATGCAGAACATCTACCGAGGACAGAATGTAAGTGTAAAACATATCCACATTAATATATAAATCCTTTGGCACTATATGAAAAGAAGCCCTTAATCAAATTTTTTCTATTCCTCAAAATAGTTGATAAAATTAATAAGGATTAATTTTATCAAATTTTGTCTTTATTTGTTACAATTTTCCTAATTTATTTAGTAATCGTTTATATGAAGCCAAATTTTGAATGAATAGGCTGATATTGAATGAATATGCTAACACATGTAACAAGACCAACTGGCCATAGGTTCCGAAATGCGGAAATGCCGCATAAAACCCAAAAAGAATTAATTTATTTTTTTATAAAAATTAATCCTTGAGAGTCTATTTGACTTACGGCACAAATCAAATATAGAGAGAAATATAAAGGAAAATTGACTATTTTGAGGAATAGAAAAAATTCGATTAAGGGCTTCATTTCATATAGAGTCAATCCTTTCCTTCAGTAACACCACTGATTGACTGTTCGGAAGATTTGCCCGCTAATGGAATACAAACAGAGCACTGCCATTACGATTTGCATATTGGAAATGGAGTAACCAATATTACCTTTAGAAATCCTGAAATTAATGGCAAAGTTGAGATATCATATGTAAGTTAATTAACTGATTGTGAGTGATTGATATTAATCGTTATTTTTAGGCGATAAATGAAGAGTCTCAGAGAATTAGTTATATTGAAGATATTGAAAAGCTTAAAGTCGCAACTGATCCAAGTAATAATTTTAGGCTATATTATTTACCATAATTTTATGCCTTCCTATTAGAAATATACAGTTTATTTAAGATAAATTTAAATAATATTTAGGTCATAATGCACACAATGATTTTCATCAAAAGCACGACCCTAACTCAGAGGCAATCGATCACCGTAATATACTCCATCTCTTCTACCACAATTTCAAACCGTATACTTACAGTATGAACTTTAAATTTAATTAATATTCATATGTTTACATTAAGTTTATCACATTCACGGAATAATCTTCTGGCGAGGTCCTGATAAGGAGAATCCAAGCCCTGTGCCGTTGATTGCAAACGATGGATGTGCACATGTTGAATATGACATCGATCATGGTGCCATTAAAATACTATGGTTTGCTAAAGTCTAACTCTTAAACTTTTTAGATCATTCTTTTGGGAATATGCCATACGAATTTTATTATGACAAGGTTACCGGAAACTTTCGAATCACCATCAGGAATGGCTATGGACTAGACCCGCTACGAAAAAATGAGCAAAATTATGGCAGCATCCGCATCGCCGTGGTAAGTTTTCTGATTTTGAATGTTTCGTATATCGTTATTTTAGGCATACAACAAAGAATCATTTCGCATAAAAGAACGACGTGTCTATACGTTCAAAATAGCGGAATATTTACGCGACAGTCATGATAATTTTGAAAAGGCCGTAAATCACGCACATACTGAAAAAAAACCTTCAAGGATTCTTTATCTTTGGGCAGATAAAGAGAAAATGAAGTATGGTCCATTTCCATTGCACCAACGTGAATATTCGCTTGAATTCAAAATCAAAAATAACCTGAATGGCAATGCCTGTGACAAGCCATTCTCAAGCGCCCCAATGAACTGGGACAAGTGGCTCAAGCTTAGAGATGAGGATGATGGTATGTTTTGTTGAAACCTTTCCGGTTGTACTATAATTGTAGCACATTTTTGTCTTTATAAACAATCTACATACATATTTATTCTTTCTTCAGAAGAGATTCTTGGCATTGAAGGCACCAAAATAGAACACCAATCTGATGGAGTGCTCATAGCACAAGTCAAATTGCGAAAGACAATTGCTGAAGGATTCCAACTCCACATTGTACTATTTTTAAATTAATAGTATTTTATTAAGTTTATAATATTTAGGATTGTGGTGAATCGAAAGCTGATTATGTTATGAAATTTAACAAAGTTGTTGATAAGTCGGAATGGACTAGTTTGGAATCAAAGGTTGAGACAAATCCTGAGGTGGGAAAAATAGTTAAATAAGATAAAATTATTCAATATCTATTAAAATATGCACGAATTATAAGGCAAATTTAGATTCTACTTCGTGTGAAGTATGTTGATCAGTCTGAGCAGCCGCAAAAATCTAAGTTCGAGCTTCGATACAAGTATTCCGGGCGTGGCGAACATCCACTTATGGAGGAAGATTTTGGCTTAAACAAGTTGCCAAATAATTCCCTAACTTATCCTCAAGATTTCGGCATGAACAATAAGATGTCAAATAATTCACCGACTTATCCTCAAGATTTTGCCACAAACAACACGTTGCCGAATAATTCCTTGAATTATCCTCAAAGGGAAAACCAATCCCATTCATTCATGAAAGGAAAAACTGGTATGTTTGTAAATAGAAAAATGTTTTGATTTCCACAACTTATTTTAGTAATATTTATTAGCTAGTAATGTTATTACAGGACTGTACAAATAAAAAACAATTTATCCATAAATTTTCCTGTTAATGGTATGCTTTATTATTTTTAGACGACAATTATCAACATTCTTTATCGTCACGATCCAACTCTTATCAAAATCCACGCAACTTTCCAAAACATCAGAATATGGATGTACCACCAAATTCACCTTCAATGCATTCTCGTAACGCACCACCTTTTGAACACGATGATGACTATTATTCCCCTCCTTATTCACCTGATCCTTACTCTCCTTCCCCTTATTCACCACAGCGTCCTGAATTTGAGTCACAGAATTCAACCGAAGACGTAGAAGGATATCAAGGTTGGACAATATTTTTTATTATTCTTTCTTGTTAAACCTATATGTTTAGACTATGGAGATCAGTATCATCATACACCACCTACAAACATGAATGCTCCATACAATATGGGTCCGAATAGCCCACATTCTCATGCTCAACATTACGGTCGCGCACCTGGCCATTTTAATAATGGAATAATGGCATAAAATGAAGAAAGATTTTTGTTTGAATTTCAAAAGGAATAATTTCGGAAGCGTCAAGATAAGGGTTTCGCCAGCCCTGCATTTTCATTAATTATCTAATTAAAGATTCTTTAGTAACAGAACAATTGGCGCGTCTTTGATTTTGGCATATTTTTATTAGAATTTTCGTTCTTTGGGATACTTTAAGTGCTAATATTTTTATCTAAATGATATTCACCACTATCCCTTGTTAAAACCCTTGCTAAAATGTGATAATCTAAAATCTAATCAGAAAACAATGTTAGCTCCTTTTACTTTAATAACGAAATTTATTTATACAAAGTTAATCTCTTTATAAAGTAACCCAATTATTCTTTTAAACAATTTGCTTTTCTATTAGATAATATTTCTAAACTTTAAAACTTTTGTAAATCTTTAATTTCCTTGTGATAGTTGATTTGTAAAATGTAGTATGCTTAAATTTTTTTTACATAGACTAGGAATATTAAAATAATAATAACTATAATAAATTAATAAGTAATAAAATAAAAAATTAATATTAAAGATTTTAATATTCTTATTGTTAGATTAGATTGTAATTATTACAGGGATAGAATACAGGATCATTTATAATTTCGAAAAAAAATCGAGTAAATACAACCAGTAAATACAACCAATCTAATCATTAGAAATTTCTGAAAAGGCCTGATCAAAGTTTTCTTCTCCATCTTCAATAATATTTGTGTTGTTCTGTTGTCTTGTCCAATCGGATTCAATTTCAACAGAGTTTCCACTTTCATCATGAACTGGCAAATATGTATGAGGTAAATCATCTCCATCCCCCTATGATAAATTAAGTTTGTATTACGCATTCAAAGTCATAAAAATATAAAGTTTGCAGACCATCCCTGCCGTTGACTTCTTCCATTCAATCAAGTTTCTAGTTACATAGTCGAGTATACGTTTAGAAGTTATTTTCTGATCATTTCCAGTTAGAGTTTCTGATAGTATCTTATTTATGCCAAGGATCTCGCTCGCCTCTCTGATATACATATCTAGTTCATTTTCAGCACCTAAAAAGATTAATTCTTGATTTATGGGAATGTCATAAGCATGTTTGAACATTTAGGTAAAAGAAATTACTGACATCGATTTGTGAGTTGTGCGAGTTGAACTTCGTGTGTAGCTGTAAAATTATAATTTAAATATTCATATTCAAATATAAAATTACAAAATGCGTCATCAAGTTCAAATAGCTCAAGTTGAGGCTGTGGAAGTTCACGGAATTGAGGAGGAAAAACCTGAATAATTTTAGATTTCCTTCATTGCTCATTAAATCTTACCGCGGGTTGATAAGGAGGCATTGGAACCTTTATCCTCAAATTATCATATTAAAATCATAGAAAATTGCATACTTGAAAAGTTGGTGTCACTAGTGTCAGTGGCTCGTATCTCAACCCAATCTTCTCATAAACCCTGTTAAATAAAATACATGGATACAAATATTTTTGAAGATAAACCTTTTTGCTTCTGGCCAATTTTCGAGACCAATTGAAGAAAGTGATTGGTCAAAGAGTTTAATGAAATCGCCGAAATAGGTATGATCAAATTCGTTTTCTTGTAGGCATAATTTAATTTTACCTTAAGATAAGATTATGCTTGAAAATTAAATTTTCATCTATCGATTGACCTCTCGTATCAAACTAATCCATTAAATATACGTCAATTTTTTAAAATTACTTGAAAGTTGCATATTGTCAGGAATTGGCTGCTCATCAGATATATTTGGTTCGTTCGCATCGATCTGATTTAACTCCAACGATCCAGACAAGAACTTTAGAATTACGTCCTAAATATAAAAAATAAATAATAAAAATAAAAAATCTAACAAAGATTTTGACATTATCTTCCTTGTTGAAATAATCGTCTACAAACATCCGTACAGATCCTTAAATGTATTTTATTTAATGTATTTTAATCAGGATAAAGCATGATACCACAAACAGCCAGTCGGCCATTGCTGTTTTCCTTTTAAAAAATTAAAAAAACATTTATATTAAAATGAATCACTAAGAATTTCTTTAGATTTTTAAAGTTGGCAAATAATAAAATAATGGAAATTAGTTAATTATAATTACCTTTTTTAATTGATGAAAAGCGCAGACGGGCCTCGAAACCGGGTAACAAACAGTGCCAGTTGAGAGGACAGTGACAGACTCGCGATTCACACTTAATGTACATCCGTATGGATAAACAAAATCCAAAGAAGCACTTGACGTTAAAATTAGATATTTTAGTTGTAATAAATCAACCTGAAATTGTTTTCATCTTCATTGTCACCGTGGAATTTTGAAAAAACGCCAGCTGCATTTTGCCACTCAATATTCGCATTTGATAATTTTTCATCTTCATTGTCACCGTGGAATTTTGAAAAAACGCCAGCTGCTATAGGAAGCGAACGATTAACTACACCGTTTGAAATTAAAGCCTCCTTTGGATCAAAGTATTTATGGAAAATTGTGCGGATAACGGAATCTGTTTACGAAATGTTAATAGTTGAAAAATATTTCCCACCGTTATTGAAGGAGATTCCAAACTCCTCAAGCAGAAAATTCACATTTGTACCATTTTTTTCTTCCCCTCCTTCACTAGATAAAACAAGAATAGATCCACCAGATTTAAGGAATTTTCGTAGGGCAGAGAACTTATGGTTTCTAACGGTTAGAAAACAAATACAACAGACTTACTTCTTCCTCGGTGAATTTTATTTTTGGAGAAGGTAGAACGAAAATTCGACACTTTCCAAAGCTAGTTTCCGTTATCTCATCATTCTGGTGTCTGAATTAGTTGGAAAAATTTACAAGTCCTTTATCTATTTAATCATTACATTTCAACTTCCCATCCGTTTCTTATATGCCTGTGTAATTGTCGAAAATTGTTATAAAAATTATAATCTTCACCTTTTGTTTGATTAAATATAATAAGATTCGAGGTAGTCATGGTCATTTTTAAACATAGTTATGAAAAGAAATTTTAGGCAAAATATATGCGTAGAGTTGCCATGGAAACAATGCTTAAGTATTTTATAACAAAATTTATAATAACAAAGTTTGTAGATAAGTAAGATAAAAGACAAATTAATGGAATGATCAGATCTCAAAAAATCTTTTTTATTTACCCTTCTTTGCTTTAATTTCCATCTGCAAAAGTTGGTTCTGTAAACGTTTTTCATCTATTTGCTCCTGAAATTTAAGATAAAGTCTAATTTGACAAGCAATAAAGAAGCCTTTAAGAGAATTTTTTGCAGATTGAGTTGCTCCAATTTTGCCCGTTTTATTGCTTTGTCTAATTCAACGTCAGAATCATAGGAAGGCACAAATACAGGCGACTCCGAAGGTCTTAGAAAGGCTGCTTGCGGATCTAAGGCCTTTCTTTTATGATGATTTTGTGGATGATGCTCCTTAATTAAGAAAAAACCACATAAATTTGATTAAAGATTATTGGCAATGATCAATTTAATTATAAAATACCTCAACAAACTGACGCCTGGAAGAAGTCGTTTGTTGAAACTCTTGATCTCCATTAATAAAACCATTTTCCGTATCTTTTCCGTTGAAGCATGGCTTAGAATTCATTGACGCCATAGGCGTTTCACGAATTAATTCAAGCATTTGACTCAAAGAATCGCATGGTTTCCCTTCGATTTCAGTAATGTCATCATCAGAGTTATCTTTATTGTCGTTTACACAGCCTGAAAAGACGAAAACTATAGAATTTGTGAGATACATTTAAATTACCAGAAGAAACGGTATTATCACGAGAAAACTGTTGTTGCTGAGAGATGGCATCATTAAAGCTATTCTCCATAAAAAATTCGATTGGAGATTTTGTGTCATCTTCACTATTCCACCCCATAAGCCCTATCGTGCTAATTATTTCAATAACAATTTTGTCTATCTGCAAAATTAGGACTGTAATTAGAAGTAAAATTAAATTTAAAGGTTTAAATTTCTTGATAAAAGTTAAACACCTCAGTAAAAACAACAGAGTCCTCGCCGACTGTCTTAGCCTTGTTCAGTTTAGCCATTGTGTCACGTCTAATAGGAGCCCAAACACAATCGCGAATCTGTAAATTAAAGCATATTATAAAAAAGTGTTACTTTTTAATGTAATCACCAAATGTAACCAATATTTTATAGAATATTTTAAAAATATAAATCACCTCTTTCCACGATTTCCTCGCATATTGGGATGCTCCTTGATTCACTGCTTGTTGTCGAATATATTCCCAAAGTTCCTGTTTGTTTTGACGAGAAACTTGCGACGAATGGGAAAAGAGAGGTTCCTTAAACTCGCGAACTAATTTTGCTATTGCCAAACGATGTGAACACATTACATGAAAATAGGAAACTATAATAGTAATTAGAATTAAAATTTGAATATTTAAACTTAAAACGATGACTGAAAATTTAAAATGTTTATTGTCTAAATGCCATTGTACTTTTTATAATTGGAATGATTTTGCCAATTTTTAGAAATTTTAAAAACAAGTTCTACAGGTTAATATGTCTCATTGAAAAATGTTTATTCTCAGACAACATTTCGACAGAAACCCCTTTAACTTAAATATATAAATAATTATCATAAATAAATTTGATCAAAACAACGTTTGCAGTACTGACGATGTTTATGCACATATAATATTCGCAAGCAACTGAAAGTAAGTAGTATGTCTACTATTGTCATGTCTTTTCATCTATCATTTGTTAGGCCGTCTCATCTATACATAAATGTTTTATATGCTCTAACATGTCTATCTATTGCAGGTTTCATCTAGTCAATCTAATGTTTACTAAAATATGACTCTCATCTTTTATTCTGTTCGCTAAGCAACATCAATCAATAGATGAAATAATAGATATACATATATACAAACAAACTATAAAATTGTACAATTAAAAACGTCTTATGTTAATAAATTGTTTTTGTACAAAATATGATAAAAGCATATGTGCTCATGATAAAATAAGATTATAGTATGCTATAGGATTATTATAATATACTATACAGTATGTGGTTTAAAAATGCGATTTTCTTTAATTCAGAAGTACTTTTCCAAAATAATTGATTATAGTACATAAATCAGATCTACCGGCTAGAATATCTCATAATAAATCTTAATCAGAATATTTGTTGGTCATAATATAGTAGTTATTTTCTCTATTGAATTCATTTTTAATAAGATACAAAGATTATGTATTTAAGATCCATGAACAATCTTAAAAGTTTTTTCTTTTATTTATTTTAAACTCATTTATTGTTAGGTATACATATCTTTATTGACAGTTTAACGATTTAATGTTTTGGCTTAATATCCTTATTATAAAATGTCAAAAGGTTGAGTCACATCAAGAGCGGTTCATTAAATTTATTTATTGTTTTCCAATTGTTTCTTTTGCTGTACTTAGTCATTAAAAATTTTTAGCTCATCTATTATATCTTTTCATTACATTCTTATAAAACCAATTAACATTGATTCAATTAAACAAGCCAATTCATTCAACAAACAAGCTGGTTTCTCATTGATATCTGGCATAAATCAGCTGTTATTAAGCTTTTATCCGTAAACATAAGATATTTTTTAATGTAATTTTTCTTAATTTGGAATCTCTAATCCATTTAGAAATTTAAAATAGCTAAATAAACTTTTAAAAAGAAATATAAATAAAAAATGAAATTATACTTCAGCAAATGATAAATATTTGCCATATTATTTTGTTATTAAATTCACTCATAAGTCTCGTATTGTCGAATAATTATCCAAAATGTCGAAATTATCAACAAGCATGTGCCGTTGAACTAATAAAATTTCCAGAATTAGTTAATGAGGAAAGGGATGACAACAATGAAAAGCATCCAGATAAAAATGAAATTATCCAAGAAGGATCAGGAGAGAATGATGATGAACAATTACATTTTGTACCTATGAGCATGTCTTTTCCAATATATGATGAATTTGTACCAACTACACCAACATACGACTATTCTATGGAACCTGTCGAAAAAGTTCAACATCAAATCTGCTCTTGTCTAGAAGGTGAAATTTAACGTTGAGCTTGAAAATTTAATAAAATTAAAAAATCATTAGTTTTAGTAAATGTATGTTAATTTATATTTAGAAAACGAAGAATGTGGAAAATTTGATAGTAGCGAACAAACAATGGAATTAAGTAACCAAATTAGAATCTCTTTCTGCAGGCCACTAGATCAGATATTCAAAGTTGAATGTAAAGGAATGCGTTCACTAGCTAGAGTTGTTGGAAGATTGGACATGGAAAGTGAGTTATAAAGAGAGTTGTTCAGAAAAAATTCAATAAGTCAAACTGTCAAAATTTTTTAAAGTTTTTAACTAAATTTATTAAATTAGCCGGTGACAGACTAATACATGTTAACGATACACTCATATTCTGTCGATGTGAATCCAACAAATGGATAAGAATGATGATTGAGCCGTGGATAAACGATATGTTTTCATTTTCATATATATGCATTTAATGAAAAAACTTGATAAAATGACAACAAAATTTTATTTTTCTTTAAAATAAAGACAATAAGTTAAAGCATTTAAAAAAGAAACTAATCTTACAAAATGATGCAAAATCATTAATTGGATTAAGAATCAATATCGTTTAAGAAACATGCCCTTATTTAGATTTTTTCTGATTGAATTAGGATTTGATTGTGGCATTATGTGTTTCACACTAAAAATATAAAACAATATAATGAACAACAACTACATACATACATAAACATAGGGCGCAATAAATCAATTTTTAAGAATGTAACGGAAAGAATTGCCAGCAACTCTAACTTGTAAAATGCGTGCTAAAACATAGTATGCGTTTGAATTGGGAAATGTCCTTTAGCGTAAATATCCGCCAGCTGAATGCCTCTATTTAGACTTGCAATATTGCGTCTCTATCTGCCAATAATACACCAGTTTGCAGCGGCAAAAAGTCGGCAATACATATTTTACTTTTTATCTCTGATTAAATAAGTAAAACATAAATTCTTTCAGAATTATTCCATTAAAATGCCTCATAGTAGCAGTTCTTCTGATAAGATAGAATACGAATTCCGGTGGAAGGATCAGAAAGAAATTAAACGAAAGTGAACCATATCTCATATTATTAATTAATTGAAAATTAAGATGGGAGGCATTCGCAAAATTCGGTTATACTTCTGCTCAAGCACCAAAAACAGTTGAGATGACTGGAAAAAATTTTGACAAATGGTAAGTATTAAAATTAAATATCACGACAATTATAATAGGAGATTGTACGTAATCAATTAAAAATAGAAAAGATACCAAAATCTAATAACGTATAATAATGATTTATATAATAATACAAAAATGTCAGCTATTTAGGCTGAAAGACGCCAATGTTATTGATGGGAAATTGATAACAACGACTATGACAGGAATTGTGAGTTATAAAATAGAAGTGTTGTCAAATTTAAAAAAAGATATTACACACATAAAGAATAAAATATAAAAGTAATTTTTAATTTCAAAGGCTTTCTCAAAGGTTACAGGGTAAGTCTAATATATTTATCAAAATATAAAAAAAAGTTAACAATCAAAAGAATATTAGCATTTAAACCAATATTTTTATTTAAATAATAAAAGTACATATTTTTAACTTCAGGCCGAAGAAGAAAGCTACGTTTAATGAGGTATTTAAAAATGGTTCCGTGTAATAATATATATTTCATAGATACAACAAGTGATCATAAATGTTGCAAAAGATCGATCAAACAATAGCAAAAATGAAATACAGGTATACAATTAAATTTAAAGATAAATATGACAAACATTTAGGATGAAATAGACAATATCTGTTCCAAGTTGGAGGCTATTGAAGTTCCTACGTTGAAAACCGCAATAAAGGTATCAACCGAAGGAAACGTTTATGAAAGGTA